>OZ018334.1:47604302-47634302 GCA_963969495.1 Ceratothoa steindachneri
TATATATAATATATTAGAATACATTATACAAGAATTTTATTGAAAAACACAAATCAGTGATACAGCTGGTGCTGCTTGCCATTGAAGATAGTGTTTCAATGTCTGGCTAGATGGATAAGGTAGACAACAGAAGAATGTCAGTAAGGTGGCAGTCTAAGATTTGGGAGTGAAGGTGAGACTTGTGTACTCATTTGGAGAAGAGCTGTTCGCAACAGTAGGTGCTACCAAACATGGCCATGATGTGTTGAACATGCACAATGTACAAGTATGTTGGAAAATTGCTAGAAGGGAGGACAAGGTCGCGAAGAAGGACAGCGGAGAATAGGTGCAGAACTTCGCCTTCAGTTCATCATTGCACTGCAGCTCCACCAACTCCATCTGCAGGGGGACAGGGGCGTCATCCATGGGGAAGTCACAGGGGGTGGTGAAAAACTTGAAGTCTGCAGCCAGCGGCCTGACTCCTGCGAAACGGGAGGCAAATTCGTCCCGGTTCAAACTCTCATCATTCAAGTTGCCTCATCATGAGTGGCCTAGCCAGTGTCCCACTGCTCCATGAGATGTCAGATCACAACTAATATAGGTCTGAGAATTCCCATGATGTTGCAGTACGGTGCACTGCCCATCAATATCTTTACAATACTGCTATCCTATGACTCATTGCAATTCGGTGTATAACAGGGAACAGATGCCCAATGCAGCATTTTCATTCACTTTACACATTGTATGATTGCACCTAACTTGTACAAATGATGATCACGTGTCAGCATTTTTATTCCCTAACTTTTTTGTGTTGAACTATACCCAGAAATTACTGGCTTACATAAAAAGCAGTTTCAAATCTTTAACTGGCTTACATGAAAATACGAGGGGCGGTCAATAAGTTTTGCGAATCGGTAGAGCAAAACAGAGGAAGGGGGAATGGCTGTTTGTGGAGTTGTTACGACAAGTTATGACAAGTCAGGACCTGTAGCCGCATTCTCATGCATCGTCTATTTAAGAAGCAGTAGGTGATCGCAGATCGTCAGTCACAAATTTTTCAACAATGGAGAAGGTTGAGCACCGCACAGTGATCAGAATTTTGACCAAGGAAGGCAAGAATGCAGAGAGAGATCCATGAACGCATGGTTGCAGTGTACACCGACACCGCCCCTTCCTATGCAACCATTGCTCGCTGAAATAGGGAGTTCCGCCATGGTCGTGAGTCCCTTGAAGATGACCCCCGTCCAGGAGGCCCGTCAGACGTGACCAACGAGGACAATGTGGCCTGGGTGGAGAGGATGATCCTCGAAAATTGACGGGTGAAGGTCGAAGAAATCGAGCGAGAAATTGGAATATCACATGGAATTGTTATGAACATCATCAACGACAATTTGGCCATGAACAAGGTCTCTGCCCGTTGGGTCCCTAGAAACCTCACGAAACCTCACGCCCCATGATCGACTTCAACGTCGTCAAAGTTCGGAGGAGCTTCTGCTCCTTTAGAACCAAGACCCGGCGGGATTCGAGTCATGCATAGTGACACGTGATGAAACGTGGGATCCCGAGACCAAGCTCGAAAGCATGGCCTGGAAGCACAGGGGCTCTCTGACCCCCATCAAGTTCTGGACCCAACCCTCAGCCGGGAAGATCATGGCCGCCATCTTCTGGGATTCTGAGGGAGTGTTGATGGTGGACTATGCGCCTCGTGGAAGGACCATCACAAGCCAATATTACGCCAAGGAACTGGCTGGGTTGAAGAAATGCATCCGTCAGAAGCGGTGCGGCAAGTTGACACGTGGTGTCCTGCTCCTCCACGACAATGCCCCTGTCCACAAGGCCAGAGTTGCACAAGCTGGCCTGCGCGAGTGCGGATTCGAGGAGCTCAACCATCCCCCCTACAGTCTAGATCTGGCCCCTAGCGACTACTTTTTATTCCACCAGCTCAAGGCTGCACTGCGTGGACGCCGGTTTAGGGACGATGAAGATGTTCAGCTCGCCTTCCAGGAGTGGATTGAACAGCAGTCGGGAGATTTCTGGTTGTCGGGAATTCGAAGCCTCAGGGACAAGTGGCGCAAGTGCATTCAAGTCCAGGGTAGTTATATTGAAAAATAATAAAACACTTTTCCTCATATCTCGTTTCCTTATATCCGAATTGCAAAACTTATTGACCGCCCCTCGTAGTTTCAAATCTTCTTCAACTGGCTTACAGAAAAAGCAGTTTCAAATTTTCAATTGGCTTACATGAAAATAGTTTCAAATCTTCTTCAACTGGCTTACAGAAAAAGAAGTTTCAAATCTTCAACTGGCTTACATGAAAATAGTTTCAAATCTTCTTCAACTGGCTTACATAAAAAGCAGTTTCAAATCTTCAATTGGCTTACATGAAAATAGTTTCAAATCTTCTTCAACTGGCTTACAGAAAAAGAAGTTTCAAATCTTCAACTGGCTTACATGAAAATAGTTTCAAATCTTCTTCAACTGGCTTACATGAAAATAGTTTCAAATCTTCTTCAATTGGCTTACATAAAAAGCAGTTTCAAATCTTCAATTGGCTTACATGAAAATAGTTTCAAATCTTCTTCAACTGGCTTACAGAAAAAGAAGTTTCAAATCTTCAATTGGCTTACATGAAAATAGTTTCAAATCCTGAGTGATGAGAACTAATTCAAAATTACTCTAGAAAGAAATAAAAGCACCAGGAGTACATTAAGTTCTCTTACAAACAAACACTTATAATTACTTACAAGAATGGAGAGTACCATTTTATCCTTCCTCAACTGTGATGAGTCATAAGCCCACTCAAGGGGGATGTAAGTAGGATGATTTGGGATAAACAAAGACCAGTTATAGCCTCCTCCTAAGATGCCAGACAAAGTATCTCCAGCTCTAGTCAATCGCAATACAGGGTTGTCACCATTTAGGGAAACATTCTGCATAAAGAAAAAATTTAAATTAAGTATTCAAATGTTTTGTCATCAAAATAAAAAAATTTATCCTATTTTAAATTGAGCCAAAAGGTCCATCCATTATTCTTAGATTATTTAAGTTTATACAATAGGAAAAATAGATTGCAGATAAGGTATTCAAGAAGAGATCTGATAAAAACAAATTTTCCAGAGAAAAGGTTAATTTTTATCAAATATAACCAAGCAATGGCTTCGCCACTCCCCCTTATGGGAAGAACTTGCACTTCGCTACTAAGTAAAATTTAAAATCTAAAAAAAAGCAGCCATGGTTAAATTTTTAGAAATTTTCTGAACTTTGCCAATTATAATAATTTTACAAAGGAACTCTAAACTAAATTCCCCCCCTTTCAAAATATCACGTTGCTAAAATATAGTTATAGAAGAAGATATATAAAAATAAATTTTCTGAACTTCACCATTTGTAATTCTTTGGGTTTTAAAATTTCACAAAATTTCAATACTTATATTTATTTCTGAACTTCACCATTTTTTTTTTGATATTATAAAAGAATTATAAGAAATAACTTTGATAAAAAAACATAAGTCATAACCAAACTAAGATGAAATTATTCAAATACTCAAAAAAAATCTCCTTCTTAAATTATAGAGTTAGTGATGATGATAATTAACATAGTAAAAGAGTACAAGTTGCTAGTCAATGCAAAAGCTCTTTTAAAGAGGACTATCTTTTAGTAGTACAAGTGCACGACTAGTTTCAGAGCATCACATTCAATTTACCAGCTGTACAATGACAAAATCTTTCCCTAGGACAATCTTTATATGCAAAGAAATAAAAAAAAACACTAAAAAAGAAATAAGTATGAATTTTACCACTGATCTGTACGATACTTTTTCCTTCTCAGTGGGGAGTTACAGTTCAACTTGGGATCAAACCACGAATATCTCAGTGTATGGCAGCCGTTATGAAAGTTGGCTCAAATCGGGACTCTACCCTGCAACTAACCACACCCTATGTGGTTTAACTTTGCTAAAATTGAAAGCAGTATTTCTACTCAGGTAGGCCATAAGCCTCAGACATATACAAAACAAAAATAACCAGGGAAAGAAAAGCAAAAACACATTGAAGGAATATTTATAAAATGAAATGGTCTGGTAATTCCAATCTGGGAGGTACAGTAAACCCTCGATATAACGAACCTCAATATAACGAATTTCGGATATAATGAACCAAATTTCCTGGCTGAACTCCATCAGGTTTAACAGAAAAGCGTTACGACCAGCCTGAGTGAGTGTAGGTGCGTCACATGTCTCCTACAGTGCAAGGTTCATATCAATATTATGTTATGTAGTCCACTTAACTTTATTAGTAATTACATACATATTACATATCCATAATGAACTGGGTTCGTTATTTCCATTGCTTTTAATGCCCATCAGGTTTAACGAACTTTTGGCTTTAACGAATGACCCACCACCCCATATAGTTCGTTATATCGAGGGTTTACTGTAATTAGCAAAGTAATGACTCAGTTGAACCTAGAAATTCCCTTTGAAGATATTAAAACTTGGGATAAAAGAAGAGAGGTGTGTAGCGAGCTTGGGTGAGCCTTGGTCAACCTAGGAGTAGGTTTCCAATGTTGCATCTCTTGCATGAGATAGGCTAAATCCAGTTTGTCCTAGGCATATTTCATTGCACAGTTTATTAGGGAAGGGTGATCTGGGGGTTTATTCTGGATAAGTTCACTTTTAAGAAATTTGGCAAAGCAAAAGACTATCTTAAAATTAGAATTTCTCAAATAACAATGCATTTAAGGGGAGGTTTGTAGGAGAGAACAATGCACTTGTATCAATAAAGTCTTTTCAAAAGAGCTTTCATTTAAATCTAATCTTCAATAAAGCTTTAATTTACATCTAACATAGTGAAAGGATAAAATCCAAGTCCATTTTGACTTGTTTATATTAGTTGCTTAACTCTTGTAATCCATCAAACTTTGGTATCCCTCAAAAGGATATCTAGTTTGTACTTTTGTGCGTATTTCTGAAGGTTATTATAATGTACCAGACCAAATATTTACAGTTGAGGTGGTTTAATAATGCAATCTTTGTCATCATCAACCTTTCTCACCATCCTATTCTATTTAACCACACTTTTCTTTTGTCTGTTCCTTTCCCTCTCATTCATTTTTCTACTGAGTAATACTCTTTTTGATTACACCTTTCCTTTCTATTATAAAAACTGTACTTTTCCCCTTTTATTTATTATATACAGAGCTTAAAATATATGACACTACCCAATTGCTAAGACAATTACTGTAGAAATGAGTGCAAAAATATATTACTACATTTGTAGATAGTAGTTTTGAACAAATCTTTGACAAACCAAAATACAGCACCGAAACCACTGAAAACCTAAGAGGGACTCCATTTATAGACTTCCTAGAGGCGGAAGTCCAGGAGACGCTGGCCATGAAGGCATTGTCACCTATTGAGAGAGGTTGGGCTTGCCATGTGAGTCTTTGCCTCCCTCTGCCTCGGGGTTGGGGATCACTCTTTTGAAGGATCCAGCACCTTCGTGTTATCTCCATCCAGCCTTGGATGGGGCATGGGAGCCAATGCTCTGTTTCTGTTGTCCTCCTGTTGGGGTACAGCCTTACAAGTCCCCAAAGATGGTTTAACAACCTTCAGTGGGTTTGCCTCCTGTAATGAGACAGTGGAGATATGGAAAAGTGTGGGTAGCCGAGGCAGGGTGTGATACCTTTCAGCCACCAGCTTTGCCAGGGGAGTGCCCAGGAAACGTAGAACCAACTGCCAATGTTCTGAATGGGCGCAGAAGCAACCATGCTTGTAGGCCTAGAGAGGCCAGGAGCAGAGGGTTCAACATTAATTTGAGAAGCATAGTTCTCTGGCCTCTCTGAAAGAGGATTGTTCCATACACTGAATAAATAGGTCCTTCTCAAAAATGTGAGCTACATTGCTTTAAGAAAGCATGGTACAGCTTGCAGCAATTCACACACTTGGCAATGCATACTATGGATTTCTCATGTAATGCCTTTGAGCAGTTTGCCTAGATTAAGGGACCCAACTTGTCACATCTACAAGTTTAATTTATATGGTCAAAGTGGTGGCAGTGGTACAAATACCTTGATGGGGTTGCGATACCAACTGGCATACAGCCACTCATGGATTCTGTCATGATCAAACATGATGAGTGTATGGGTGGGTGTTTTAACTTTATTCCATTTTTCTACAAACCTTTTGAAGACCCATCAATACAAGATGCAAACCATCCAAATCACATTACACAACATCAACCTGATGCACACAACATCTGCCACAAAATAATCTTGCCCATCCATTATTATTCTCTTATTCCATATATCCATAAAAAAATTCAAATGACTTCCTTGTAATTCTTGCATTTATTCTTCTTTTTCCCCCTTTATACATCAGTAGTTTCACACTCTTCATCCACTTCTCAGGCACTGCCTGACTTACAAAAGCATAACAGCGCAACCACGCAATCCATCCATTATACAGCTCCTGCCATCCACTTTATCTAATTTTGAAGACAATTCAGTGATTGGTTCCAAAATATGATCAGTAAAAGGTTTGGGAAAACTTTCAGGCAGTCTTACATACTCTTCTTACTCTTGTTAATCCCACTGGCTTTCTCTTTTGATTCTCCCTTCTTTTCTGTCTTCCTCACATCATCTCATTTGCACACCAATCAATTAGCTATGCAGGATTCATATTTCTAAATAAAAATTTTAAAAATACAAAGAACATTCATATTCTCTTTACTTTGTCAACATACTCTCAATAGCAAGTGGAAAACTGATCCCAAATCGAAATGTAACAATATTACCCAAATTTCCCTGAGAAAATCAAACAGCTAACAAAAGAAATACCACCACAAAACCAAACACAGACCCAAAACACCACACAACACTAAAACATAACACGTAACAGTCAAGTGTTAATTAAACAAGAAGAAAACCGACACTGCCAAGCCTTTATGAGCACTCAAAATTAAAGATTATACACTTTAAATAAACCAAACTCCACAGGTTGGAATATAAAGTTCCTACATATAGACCCTTTAACTTGAATGAACTATCACAAAATTATATATATTTAGAAAAATTTAAAATAAGAACATACCATCAAAGAGGTACATGAAGTAATGTAGAGAGGAAAGTTATGAAGCTTGGCATAAGTCTTGGCAGGACCATGCATGGGGAAAAATCCAACAATGCCAACTCGATACTGAAGCAGATATTTATCAAGAAGCTCCCGATTCCACTGATCCATTGCCAAATATCGCTCAATATTTTCAAAAATGATAGCACCATATTTGCCTCGGGATAAGTCAGTTAGAAGAGGTAATGACTTCCTAAGCACTTCCAATTTGTACCTTTGAAAAATAAATAAGAGGATGAGTGACAGGAGTTGAAATTAAACTGATGACTAATTTCAACTATTAAATTTCAGGGTCAGGAACAATATAAATCAGAATATGAATATGTAGTCCTTTTAGAATGACTTGATTCTGTAAATAAGTTGCACTATTCGTAACTTGCATCATAGACAAGATCCTCTAATTGGATAATAAAATACACAAAGATCAAAATGACAATTCGTGGAACCGAAAGGTACTAGGAGAAAGTCCTCATTTGTGTGTGCATGTGTGTGTGTGTAAGGGGAAGGGAGGTATTAGCATTGTTTTTTTTCAACACCAACCAATGATCATATGGAACCTTTCTTGAACTCAGGGAGAGGAGGCACTCATTTCATATCAGGGTTATGTGGATATGAGCACCCCATTGAGGCTCCAGAATGGAGGAGAGAGTGGATATGTTGGGCTGTGAAGATGGGAGAGGGAAATGAAAGCAGCCTTGTGATTGGATACATGCTGATGATGTGTGTAGGAGCTACCTATCTCCATGAGGGATTATTTTTATTTTAAGAGTGCATCTGGCAACTGCCTACTATGGCAAAAGTCGTCAGAATTACACTACAGCCTAATACTAGGCTAAATTAACACACACACAAAAAAAAAAGGATAAAAACAGAAATGACTAAGAAAAAAGGTAAAAAAAGAAATAAGCAAAAATGCAACTCTGGCATCAAGGGTAGACCCGCCTCCCCCCAGCACAGGAACAAGCGACCTACAACAAAGTGTGTCAAATAAAGGGGAGGAGGCCAGCCAACTCCAAGAAGTTGTATAGTCCGCAAGTCTGTGTACATGAATCTATCCCAAGTGTAAGGAACGAACAGGAGCAACCCTGCTCTGGGACAGGTAGCATGCATGAATAACACCCAAACTTGGACATTCAACATGAATGTGCCAAACAGTTTGGGGAACAATGCAGTCATCACAATAAGGTACAGGCGAGCACTCGGTGAATGGTGGTGCATGCAACAAGTGTGGCCAATTTGAAGACGATAGAAAGCGAATGGAATCCATCAGAATAGTCACGCTGCAATGGAACGCAACTTTAAGTTCCCATCAGCCATCTCCCAGGTTCTTTGTCAAGCAGCCTGGATTCTTGCTATGTAATCGGTGTGAGTAAGAGCAAAACGTTTAATTAATCAGCCAGTCCTCACTGACTCCTTGATGCCTTCATTCCCCACAATTCTCACAAGTTCAGGAGCCCAGCAAAAGATAATCTCAACATCTGCCCAGCTGGCCAAAACTGTGGATTCATGGGTAACATGAACCAGGAGATGTGGAGATTGCAATGCACACGAAAGCACTCAGGGCGCTGGGTGCTATAGATCACAATCTGGTCTCAAAACTGAACACATTGCATTATCTCCCATACCGAGTGGTGTATTGAACCTCAGGCTGTAACGATAGGCACAGAACCGAAAACAAAGCCCTGTTGACTTCAAACGGAGGGGATACAGCAGTGAAACTGACCCCCTCTTGCGACTTGGAGCCATCCAAATATACTGGCAATGTTCCAGCGTGACATAAAGTGCTCAAAAAGGCTGAAATCAATACTCCCGGAACTGTAGAAGCTTTAGGAGCAGAGGGGTTGTAACAAATAGTAAAATGCAGTGAGAGCTGTTGGTGACTGAGGGAGGTGGCAAGCTTGCGGGTACAGGTGAATAATGCACTGTGCAAAGCGCCAAGCGAGTGGCACCTCCCGAGCATCAACAAGGTTGCAATGGGGGGGTTTGTTTTTTTTTATTAAGGGGCTATCTGGCGACTGCCGACTAAGGCATAAGTTGCCGTAAACAAACAGCCTAGTTCTAGGCTACTTTAAAAAATTGAACAGGAAACAATAAAAAGAAATAACAATAACAATAACTAAGCAATAACAAAAACAATAACAAAAACAACAACAATTAAACTGGGTTAAATGAAAGGGAGAAGGCCGGCCTCCCCCAAAAAGTCAATAAGTCCACCAGTCAAAGTACACGCACTCGTCCTGAGTACAAGGGACAGGCGGTAGCGACCCCATCCATCCCGGTACCAGGACAGGTGTCGTGCGCGAAGATCACCCAGACTGGGACATTCGACAAGAATGTGCCGAACAGTCTGGGGGACGACGCAGTCGTTGCAATAGGGCGCAGGCGAGCGCTCCATCAAATAGCGATGCGTTACACGAGTGTGGCCGATTCGGAGACGACAGAAAGCAACCTGAAGCCACCGTGGCATTGGGGGATAGGTCCATGGGAACAGTCGCGGCGCAATGGCACGCAACTTTAAGTTCCCTTCGACCGTCTCCCATCTTCTTTGCCAAGCAGTCCGAAGAGCTGCCCGTATTCCTGCCATGTAGTCAGTGTGAGGAAGAGCGAAACGCTGGTCCGGTCGCAGAGTCCTCGCGGACTCTTTGGCACCCTCATCGGCGCGCTCATTCCCCGCAATTCCTACATGTCCAGGAACTCGCAATGGGGGATGTGTGGGCAAAGGCCAAAGTGGTGGATTGAGTCCACCTTCCACAATACAAGCTCTGCTGTGGATGCATAAAACTCACATCCATAGTCAAGCTTCAAATGAACAAAGGATCAATAGAAAAGTAAGGTAGTAGCCCTATCAGCAACCCAAGTGATGAACATCACAGAACGAAGAATCTCCATGGCATGGGTACAAGAGACCCTAAGGCTATGAATATGAGCTTCCCAGGTGATGCGTCGGTCAAATACAAGACTGAGGAAATGGTGTGACTCCACCACTTCAATCAAGGCAAACCCCATTTAGAAACAAGTCAGGGTCAGGGTGGAGCCATCTATGGTGGCATAAGTGCACCACCTTAGTCTTGGCCAAGGAAAACTGAAGCATGCACGCTTCGGCATAGCAGGAGACACAGTTTACAGTGTAGTAAGAACATCTTCCGGCAGCACTGAGATGATGCCGCTGATGCTCAGGGCAAAGAGTGCAACACTGAGGACACTTCCCTGTGAGACCCACTCTACCTGCTTCATTGGGCCAGAGAGCCCCCCCCCTCCCCCATACAGAGAATCAACGATCTCGCAAAAATTCAGTTATTAAGATTGGGAGGCATCCTTCACCCCCATCAGTATCTTCATGATACTGTATCGCCATGTGTATGACAGTATCATAGGGGTAGAGTGATCTCTCCCCAGTTTGCAAAAAGTCTGGGAGGATACCCTCTATCTAGATCCTGTTGAACAAATCTAATTGAAAAGCCATTCCTTGGTCACCCAGGTGTTGAAGTATAGCATACGGAACATCATCCAACCAGGGGCGGTGTCAGCGCACAAAGTGAGAGCAGAATGCAACTCACTCAATGTAAACCTGCCATTGAAGGGTTCTCTGCCTCTGGAGGTAAAGTCCAGTTGGCAGCCTTCCACAACATCACAACATGCATTGAATGCTGGTGAAGCAAGAGGTCACAAAGGATTCCGCCACGGTTGTGGGGTCTGAGATTGTGGTCCCATTCTCCTGGATAACGAGAACGGGATTGTGCAAGAACTTGCCCAGAATATCCTTTTGATTCGCTTCCACACCTCTGCTAGAGGGGTCTTCTCGTTAAGTGAAGATACGTATGCCTGCCAGGAGGAGTATCAGGCATGCTTTGAAACATACTGGAACCTTGCCCTAGCTTGATGAAATTCACTGACATGAAATTGTTTGGGTGGCACTTATAGCTCATGTAGGTATAACGCTTCTGTTTCAGGGTCATCTCACACTCAGCATGCAAAACAGCCAGACATCCTAGGAATAGTAGTTAGGGCCACAGCAATGAGGTTGCTGGAGAAGAACTCAATAGCCTCATCCATCAACCAAAACTCCTCAACTGAGACTGAGAAATCAGTCATTTCCTGAAGTGCGGACCACCTCAGGGGGATGGGGGCTCTCAGGCAGCAGCAGTCCAGAAAATAATATTTGAATAGGAAAGTGTCCCTACCATAGAGGTCAACAACTACTGGGTCCAGCCTTGATGCTCCCACAAAGGGAGAGGAACCCTTAGTCCTCCTCATCTTTTTCTTATCTTTTGGAGAGAGGAGGGTGGGTATTGAACCCACTGCTTTCCACCACCAGAAGGAGCCCCCTTAGGCCAGATGGACTGGCTGGATCCTTCTCTGAAATGGAGAAGGTCTTGGCTGTCAGAGGGGCACCAAATGGAGGAGGAGGTCCCTCTTCTCCTTGTGAGTCCTTGGGGGCTCAAGCTGTCTAAAGAGAAGCTTTCCTCATGATATTTGGCTATCCCCCTCCCCCCAAGACATCACAGATCCCATTTGAGGTACCTTTTGTCTTGTCTATAGCTGGCAAACTGGTATCCATCAGGAAAGAGAGGGGGGGGGGCAGGCACGCTGGCCCCATGTAGACTGAAAATACAGGATTGTAGGGGGCACAGACTGGCAGGCCCTGAAAACCCTGGGGGTTGGCCCTATCAAGCCACTCCCACTGGGAGCAGTCAATTTTGGGTCGCCTGCCTGCTTTTTTGGCAGTCACCTGTGAAAGTAAAAGAGGGACTTCCACTGCAAATAAAGAGATGGAGTCACCCAAGGGCACCTTCAGAGAAGGGGGTGAGGGGGAAGTCCACCGCCCATAGGCCTAGAAGAGTAAGCCTCCTCTCTGGTTGGAGGGGATCCTGAGAAAGCACAAGTGGGAACCTCCTTTTCTGATGCAGAGCTGCCTGAGAGCAGCTCCAACGATGGTAAAGGGGAGGGTGTTCTAGTTAGCCATGGACATTTTTCAAGAATTTGCCCCCCATGCCTGTGATGACCAACACAGACCCTAATAAAGGAATGGCCCTACTAGGCACCTTTGATTGGTACCAGCCACTATCACTGGCTGGGGTGGTAAATGCCTTCTTCTCCACCCCTTGCAAAAACCCGGACCAAATCCTATACATAGCATGGTAGGTAGGTCGGGATGTTGGACCCAGCTTGGTCATGAGGTTATGAGTTCTTAGGGTCGCCATGCCTAACATTTTGTCATAGAAGTGTTTGGTTCCATGATCCAAATGAGTGCTGGGTCATGATCGAGGAGGTACATGGGCAGGACAAGGGGCCAACAAAACGGTAGAGAAAAGATGATTGGAAAGGGACGAAAGAAGGGCGGGGGCAAGATGAGTGAGAGTTGGTACAGATGGATATTAGAGGTTAATGAAGGAAAGAAGAGAGGGTAAGCTGGGGCCAGATGGGACACTAAATCCTGTCAGCACGGCAGCCAAAGAAACATATCGCCATGGCCTTTATGGGTCTGTGGACCTCAATTGCAAGCCACTTTGCCTGAGTAGTAACAACAAGGAGTAACAACAAGGAAAGAAGGTACCCTAGGAGACCTTGCGGTCCATTCAAAGAGGGTACCTTTGGACTAGCAATTGAGCGGGCACAAGGACCTCAATTGCAAGCCACTTTGCCTCATGACCTCAATTGCAAGCTAATTTGCCTCAGGTCCCTCAAATGCAAGCCACTTTGCCTCAGGACCTCAATTGCAAGCCACTTTGCCTCAGGAACTCAATTGTAAGCCCCCTTGACTGAGAAACTCAATTACAAGCCACTTATGAGAGAGATGGGTGTGTGTGAGCCACCCATAGATTGAAACAAAATTCTTACAACTTCGCCAGGGTTGGTCAAGGAGTTGAAGTCAACTCAGTGAGTCAGCCTTCCTTATGGGTACTTGAGCTGGGAAGATGTGCCATGCCTTCAGGCACCAGGTGTACTAGTCTACACAGGGCACCCCACTGCTGGTCAGAAGTCAGTAAGGAGAGATCTGAAAGGAATGTGATGAATGTAGAAAAGATTGAAAATATTATAAATGAAACTCATCCGGGTACCAGGCGTAGCATTCTAGAAAGGGTATACCACTATGGGGCCTCAAATATTGAAGGTAGTAGAGACTGGGATAGTGAGGAACTGCCCTGAACATCCTGCAGTGAAGTCCACTTTCAGAGTTACCAATGGAAATGAGTGAAAGATACAATAAAAAATTTGGTATTTACCACCAATCGAATGTTGTGATGCCTTTTGTTTGGTAGCGACCCACAGCTTAATGAAGGATCCAAACCATAGGCAAATACAACGATGGTAGTGACATTGAAGTCAAACTGAATTGATACTCCATCAAGTGACTAACCATACCCAATGTGACAACTTGGTCAAATTCAAATTGGTTACCACTTGGTTAAGCCTGTCTGAAAGATACACAACCTGAATAAAAAAAAGAAGAAAGTACATAGGTTACCACCCCATTCTACCATGAAGTTGGGTCCCTTTGTGTGGGAGGGTAGTAAATACATTCATACTTCATTTAAATATATAGCGAAGTTTCTCAATTTTTGGTATGAATCCTATGAATGCTTGCACTCTGCAATTTTCTGGGGGTTTTTGTTCCTGCATTGGTCAAAATTTGGAAGCAATTACCCAATGAAATTGTCTCTTCTCCTAACATCTCTACATTTAAGTCTCAATATAATGTTTATTTATTAGAGTAACTCCTTGTTCATTATTTGGGCTTACTAGGGGCTTGTTTCCTTTTTTTGCCTCTGCCTTTCTCCAGTACCCCTGGTATTTTGTGCGAATTCAATTCTGTTGTATCTGTACCCTGGGGGAAGGCTTTGGTAGCTTGATGATAATAATAATAAAAATTCAAATCTTACTTTATACGATTTGCCACAAGAAGCTCTGCAATGGCTCTTCCATGCCTTGAGTACTGAGTCTCAGTAAAGAGCAATACCTTTGGCTCCTCCCTCAGTACTCCTTCGAGAGAGGAGACATTGTCAGGCGGAGTATGGTCATGAGGTAAAAATGCTGCTGTGTTACCACAATGGAAGACAGATGCAGGTGTTTGCTGTTTGGTAAAGCTGAAAATGTTAAACGAAATTAGTTTAAGATTTTCAGATAAAAATATTGACCTTAACATACCCAAAATATATCAAATAAAAAAAATGTGTGAGCCATCAAATCTTTCAAAAACTCCAAAGCTACAGGTCCTGATAATAGTGTGTGCAGACAGTATTCCTGGGTAATTTTCAACTACTAATTTTATGGGGAAGGGGGTACTTCATTACTGATTGTTTGCTTCTTAACCCCTTCCCTACAATGATGAAGCAGCTTTCGTCAAGCCGACTGTTGCGTGTATCTCAGATGATGAAAGGGTTATCGTCATGAAATAAATTATTGTTTTTCTGTTCTGTAATTTTGCCAGAGTACATTATGAACATTCCTGAGCATTACTCAAAGTGTCTGTCTTATAATGACATCATTCTCAACTGACCAATAAAAACACTTTGTGGGCGGGGTTTGTTTATACCTGGAAGGCGAAAGCATGTTCTATGCCAGTTGGAAATTACTTGTGATTGATTGCATAATATATATCATAAACTTTTAATTTTGTTGTATATTTTTGACGATGTCTTCAAGCGATAGTGATAATTATGAAGATAGTGACTTCAAACCGATGCAGAATGACAATGAATCAAATGATAGTAGTGATAGTGACACTTATATTTCAATCAATAATGAAGAATGTGAAGCAATGGATTTATCAGGTGGGTGGAAACATTGCATTTAGGTGAGTAAGCAATGTCATTTTTTTTCATTAATTATTTGAAAGATATTCTCAACATGAAGAAACATCATAAGAATAGGCAAAATTTAAACATAACATGAATAATGCAATAAATGCAAAATTTAAATCAAATATTGTATACAGCACCGTATGCAGGCACTGCCGACTCATGCGCAAGGGGTTAAAAACAATAAACAGTTGTCCTTATGTTTTTTCAGAATAATTGCCTATGGAAAATTTTAACCACCCCAATTTATAGAGGAAGGGACAATTTTTGTCCAAGGCAATGCAGGAAAAGTGACAAGCACACCAAGAAGATAATCAAAAAGTTGAAACATCCATTGGAGCCAGAATGATGTGGTTCTTCAGAAGAATTTGTCAAAACCAGAACAACAAGTAGCTCATCACACCCAAGGATATGTCCAGACAGAGACATGCAGAGGAAATTTCCACTGACATCATGCCACCCCACTTCTTCTCTGAGGGCCTCAGGCTGAACACTGACAGCTAAACCTGTGTCCTTTCTCCCTTTAAAACCAGCTGATAAAATACATCCACACTACCCTCACCCACAGACAACCTCCTACCAAACAACATTGTAAATGAGCCACCTCCCCAAATAAACAACTCAAAAGAAATCACTGCACCGGACACCCACATTAATTTTAGCCCAACCAAGATCAGGTCACTTAACTATCCTACAAAATAAACCTCACATCAGATATAATGAAGACCCAGGCGATAATAAACCCCTCCTTGACTGACCTAATCTCACTAATGGACCCACCTGGAGGATGTAGGGAGGCTAAAAAGTAAGTAACAATCCACACACACACAAACTGCAAAGCACTCAATCGGAACATCAGAAGGAACTTCTCTCAAACATCACACAGGTCACTCTGGTGCAGTTGCCAACCAAAACTAAACATATACAAATACTGGCCTGATTGAAACAAATATCTGCCAGTGGGAAGCAGACACAGTTCAGCACTGATTTACAATGTGCCTGACAAATACAAGAGACAAAACCTACAAATACACAGAGCAATGTATCTCTGGGAGAACATTCTCCAGTCAGCAGAGTTCATTGAAGCTGCTGGCCTCAGAGATGGAACTTAGCTAGGTAAAACTTAAATAAATAAACAAAGTACGAGGGGCGGTCAATAAGTTTTGCAATTCAGATATAAAGAAACAAGATATGGAGGAAAAGTGTTTTATTATTTTTCAATATAACTACCCTCGACTTCAATGGACTTGCGCCACTTGTCCCTGAGGCTTCGAATTCCCGACTGCTGTTTAATCCACTCCTGGATGGCGAGCTGGACATCTTCATCGTCCCCAAACCGGCATCCACGCAGCGCAGCCTTGAGCTGGCAGAATAAAAAGTAGTCATTAGGGGCCAGATCTAAACTGTAGGTGGGATGGTTGAGCTCCTCGAATCCACACTCGCGCAGGACAGCTTGTGCAACTCTGGTCTTGTGGACTTTGACGACATTGAAGTCGATCATGGGGGCGTGAGGTTTCTAGGGACCCAATGGGCACAGACCTTGGTCATGGCCAAATTGTCGTGGATGATGTTGATAACACTTCCATGTGATATTCCAAGTTCTCACTCAATTTCTTCGACCTTCACCTGTCAATTTTCGAGGATCATCCTCTCACAACAGGCCACATTGTCCTCATTGGTCACGTCTGACAGGCCTCCTGGATGGGGGTCATCTTCAAGGGACTCACAACCATGGCGGAACTCCCTATTCCAGCGAGCAATGGTTGCATAGGAAGAGGCAGTGTCAGTGTACACTGCAACCATGCGTTCATGGATCTCTTTTGCATTCTTGCCTTCCTTGGTCAAAAATTTGATCACTGTGCGGTACTCAACCTTTTCCATTGTTGAAAAATTTGTGACTGACGATCTGCGATCAGTTATTGCTTCTTAAATAGACGAGGCAGGAGTGTGCGGCTGCAGGTCCTGACTTGTCATAACTTGTCCTAAAATCCCCACAAACAGCCATCCCCCTTCCTCTGTTTTGCCTTACCAATTCGCAAAACTTATTGACTGCCCCTCGTAATATAAGAAACGAGTACTTCACAAGCTTGTTTTAAAAGTACAATAGATGTGAACTTGTGTGATATTTGAATGGCTCAGCTTAGTTTGACCTAGCTATCTTTGATAAATATAGGATTTTACAAATTAAAGCCTTGCATTTGACTTATTCACTTGTTGACCTCAGCTATGGTCTCTCCCTAATGCAGGCAGCAGCAATGAGCATCTGGAGGTTTTGTCTCAGTTGTGTTGGTTTTAAGCAAGTTGTGTGGGAAGTGTTGAAGTGTCTAGTTCCTGTAGTAATGGGAGCAGAGAGCCAGGTCAGTCAGGCCAGTGCAGTGTTTGTGTGTTTAGTTTTGGGTGGTAACTGCACCGGGCTTTGCCAGGTCAACAAGGTGCATACAAAGGGATGATGCTGAGTGGAATGACAGTGAAGTGGTGGTTTGAGCCAAGAGATTGTGACTTGTGTTGTGTGTGTGGATAGTTTTGTGGGGGATGGGAGCTTGGTGATGGGATTTCTTAGAGTATCTTGATGTAGTATGTCCTTGGAGTTTTGCACATATTACATGGAAGATGGCATGGGTCTTGCATCTACTAACATAGGTGTCCTGAGCTTCCTGTATTAAGAAGATGTGGGATGTTGAGATGGTGTTTCAATGGCACTACCCTCGTTTCATGGTGTAGGTGGTTAATTTGGGTGCTGCAGGTGTAACCTGTAGTGAGGTAGAGTGCTTTGTTTTGAGTCCTTTGAAGTGTGCTGAGGTGAATGGGTATAGTATTTGCTGCCCAGGATGTGGGGGTAGGCAAGTGAGGGCTGGATGTATTGTGTTGAGGATGGATTTCCTGAATATGGTTCTTGCGAGTTCTTGGATTGTGTTAATTTTTGTGTCAGTTTTGCTTGCTGTATTTCTTGTGTGGTCAGAAATTTAGTCCAAGCATTGTAGGCATTTTAGTGAAGGGGAGTGGCCTATTTGCTTAAGTGATGCAGGGGTGTTTGTTGTACTCCATTTTGTAGATTGTGAAGGAAGTGACAGAGGATTTTGAAGATAAAATATTTGTTTCTATTGCAGGTAGCATTCAAGTTTGGTGATGTAAAGTTGTAGAGTGCAAGCTGCTTGGGGGGTTTTGCTTGTTGAGTGAAAATGATGTCATCTGCATAGATGGAGAGTGTGAGGTTGGGGTTGCAGAGGGGGATGTCATAGAAGAAAAGGTTGAAGAGGGTAAGGAAGTATGTGAATCCATGCAGGACTCTGTTGTGCATGTGGTGTATTCATGATAGCTTGGTGTCATATTTTACTGCTACTTGTCTGCCTCTAAAAAAAAGTGGCAAGCCACTTTTTATAGTTGGAGTCAAGTGTGGTATTTAGTATTTTTTGCATGATATACAAAAGATCAGACAAAACAAATATATTCACAATTCTAAGTGGGCTTGGTAATAAAATATTTGCATATTGCTGTAATAATAAATAATGATAATCATAATTCAAAGCTGTAAAAAAATGAGTTAATACCACTTAAGCAAATAGAATTTATTTTGGCATCATGATTTCACTAATAACTAAGACCTCAGCAACTCTGAAAAAAGAAACCAAAGTTGATCAGAATATAAGAAACAATGAGAAAAAAGGGAACCCTAGCTCAACTAGTTTCTCAGAGTCGTGTCCCAACCCTCAATCAAATAATACCAATGCCTATCCAAAATAGATGTCAACTTAATCTAAACTTATCCACTGTCACAAAGTATTTTTACATACTACTTTTAAAGGAGGTAGGTGACAGGTCAATCTATGCATTACTCCCATAAGCCTAAAAACATACTTTTTCATATCACTTTGTATAAATCATCTTATCCTGGACACATAAGTAATATAGCCAGGGTTGGCAAATCAAAAAACCCAGCTCTAAAAAACCTGGGTTTTGGGGGCGCCTTTTCAAATGAAATTTCAAAAAACCTGGGTTGGGAGGGGGGTCAAAATTACACTTCTTTTTCAAGAAATAAATGCTACTTATCATTATTTTAATCAAAATTCATATTTCTGTTTAGAATTTCAACAAATATGTATCAAATTAAGGTTATTTCTCTAATACTGACTCATAATAATTCATCTCTCCTTCTATAGGTTATGGCTATCATGGGTACACACAATTCTCGATCAGTGATCTGTTACTGTGATCTTTTCTTACTATAATATAATTATTAAACTAAGTAATTATTAATATTATAGAAAAATAGAGATAGCTATTCTTTTTCTATGTTATTCTAATGCTTGTATCATTTGTTTTTTGAAATAACCTGAGATTTGAAAAAACAGAATAAAACCTGGGTTTTATTGGGGTTTTTTGCCAACCCTGAATACAGCCTCTCTATCACACCAAGAAATTATCAAGACTGACAATATTTTAAATACAGTGGAACCTCGATTCACAAACTTAATCCATTCCTAGACCTTGGTCATGAAGCAAATTGGTCATGAACTGAAACAATTTTTCCCATTGAAATTAATGTATATACAATTAATCCATTCCAGACTCTGAAAACTTGGTATTTTTTAAATCTATTTTTTTAGAATGCTTGTAAATTACATGTAATATTAATTATAGAAAGATAAAAAATAAATTAAAATTAAATACTTTACATGAATATTATTTAAAATTAAATACTTTATATAGATTACCTTTGTTGTTGGGGTGGCAGTTGAGGAGGAGACTACTACTGTGAAAAAGAATTCCCTTCCACAAAAACAGCAGACAAGTCTGATTTGGTGGTTTCCTGCACTTTTTTAGGTGGTTCATTCCTAGATTTATCATTTGTTTGCGCACAATAAAGCAAAAAGAAATTTGCATTTTTTTTTGTTGCATAATTTTTCTGATGTGTGACATAGCATTGTCATTGAAAAGATTAATTGCTCTAATGGCTAAAACTTTGTTAGGGTGGTGCTTCTCAACAAATTCCTGCAATTCACTCCACCTACTACTACACATGTCCTTTATCACAGCACTAGGAATAGTAACCTCCTTTCAAATCTCCCCCAACCCTGACAAATAGTCCTCCTGTATGGCCTTCACCTGCTTATTCTGCAATTCAACAAGTCTTCTGTTGCCAGTTCTTCATGGTGATCACCCACCAACTCCTGCACATCAGCATCATTAACCTCCAAGCCCATACTCTTGTTCATGGAAATGATTTCATCAACCCCCTTGATGCTTATTTCTGGGACACAATCAGGCCAAAGTTTCCTCCAAGCTTTGCTAATGAGATTTATGCAGTGTAGGTTATTGAGGTGATCTTTCCACATGACCGGTAGTTTAGACTTTTAACACATTGTTGCGTTTAAACACAAGAAGATTTTCTGAATGGTAGACAAGAAGTCGTTTTATCCTGCAGTCACTGCTTGCATTAGCCTTTGTTTTATTATTACAGTCACTTCCTTTGCTACATTAGCAGCCTTTATGGCCTCTTCGTTCTTTATTATTATGGAAATTGTAGATTGAGCTGCACCATGTTGTTTAGCTAGATGGGTTACATGAATACTGTTCTCATGTTTCACTAAAATTTCTTTCTTTAATTCAACAATAATATGCTTAGGCTTCTTACTGCTACTACCACTATGCCCTTTTTCATATTTAGAAGCCAAGATGAGAGCTAAAATTAGTGAAAGTTAAGCACAAAGTTTTGTTAAAGTACTAAGGCAGACAAACACTCGGACAAACATACCTTATGCCACGCTTGACTAACAACAACTGAGTTATGGGGGAGTTGCCAACTGAACTTGTCGGCAGCCTTCGTCGTGAACTGAGGTTCCACACTACCTGAATTAAGTTCACCCTATCTTTAACTAAAAACACACCCAACTTGTAACTTGAGTAATCTTCAAGGATAAGTTTAAAGTTGTGGTAGTTTTGTTTTCTATTCACTTCAACTCACCTGTGCCCACTCTAATGTACTTTTGTTTTAGGTTTCAGTTAAGGATGGAGGACAAAATCTGCCATGAAGCAGTGTCGACCCCCCCTGGCTTTCACCGAAAAGTTATTCCCCCCCCCCCCTGGCTTTCACCAAAAAGTTATTACACCCGTCCCCCCCACCTCAATTATTAGTATAAAGAACAGAAGATATTGTGAGTGTAGTGAATAAACAGTAAAGGGAATTTTACACATTTATGAAGTGGAGCTGGAAAAGAAAGCCAAGTATGTATGGGTGAGCAATGTCTATTTGTGTGGGTTTATAAAATATAAGTATCTGCATCTTCTTAAGCCTCCTTCCAGTCAACAGGCATCTCACAAGTGAGTGGGCGGACCTTAGTGACAAGTGGTTGCTGATATTATAGATGTTTTGCTAGTATTTTATAAACTAAAATAGAGTAGAATAAATTCATATGACATACCTGTTAAAAAGCTCAACTGAAGACTCAGAATATATACCCAAGTAAAGTATAACAATAGTGACTAGTAAGAAAATGAACAAAGCCATAAAGCGGCAAGAAATTTTCCGAGTGAACCTTGCCAGCATGACACGATGCCATAGTCGATAGGGTCTGCAAATTAATGGTCGTAAACTATAACCATTTTGAGTGAATGAATCTTGGTTGGTAAGCAATGAACTCCATTTGCTATATGAGTCTGGATTACCACTATCCACTAAATTTGAATATAATCTAGATGTTTCATTAACTTCATTCAAAGACATAGCCACTAAAATACCAAGCTTAACACTGTACACAAAATCGTGGGTCAAGCAACATAGTTTTTGATGATCCATCAACTATATGAACACAAGTTCTCCATTTTGAATGTTTCCAATTCTGTTTGCCCATCTTTCAAAAATAATATTCTAATTCATGTCAGCTTAAACACCAAAGCTAGGATGCGTCAATGAAAAAAATAAAAAAAGTGATTTTTCTTAGATCTGAAAGTTAAGAGATGGATTACGTGAGAAGAGACCACATACAATATTAACCCATATCACTCACCTATATCTTAAACTTACAAAACAACTAATGCTATATTGAGAAAAAAAGTTATTCTAAGTACAGAAATAGTTTAGAGACTTCTCCTCTCATCTTTGAGCTGAAAGATGAGGTGAGAAATCTTGAAACTAGACTTGTACTAGGCAACTGGGATAACCAATTGAGGTATTTTCACTATGGAGAGGAAAAAAAAAAAGATTAAAGAAAAAGTAAAAATAAAAATTAGTAATACTTAACAAGGTTAGGATGACAAAAAAATATCAAATTTCAGCAACCTTAAATACTGGAGTGTGTAGGTTATAAACTTCCAAAAACAAGTTGAATAAGTAAGAACCTGTATTAAAAAAATACAAACTACAAGGAAATGTACTAAAATTTATTTCACATATACAAAATTAACATAATAGAAGATGAAAAAAGCTCCCAGAGTTCACGTAAGTCAAAGTGATGCAGATACACCCACAAAAGAGAAGTGAAAAATGATTCTGAGCACTTTCGTCTTTATTCTTGAAAGCGCTCGGAATCATTTTTCACTTTTCCTTTGTGGGTGTATCTGCACATATACAAAATTAACATAATAGAAGATGAAAAAAGCTCCCAGAGTTCACGTAAGTCAAAGTGATGCAGATACACCCACAAAAGAGAAGTGAAAAATGATTCTGAGCGCTTTCATCTTTATTCTTAAAGAATAAAGATGAAAGCGCTCAGAATCATTTTTCACTTTTCCTTTGTGAGTGTATCTGCATAATGGAAGATATTTTGGGACTGACATATGCTTGCACAATTTATTAGAGTTGTTTAGTACTAAATTTCTTTAGGTCAAGATTAACAATTGAATCTAATTAGTCAAAAATCTCATCAAAAGAGGGTATCCAAGCACAGAAGGGCACTGTAACTCATTTTCTCACAGCAAACTTATAAAAAATAAATTTAAACTAATGGTGTCTAACTCACTAATTAGTATCAAATAGTTTAATACTAAAAAAAAAAAAATTTAGATATTTTGCTTACATTTAATATATATTCAAATATATTTACATTTTTCCTCTGGGGTTGGTATGGCCAGCCCGGGTGCCCCAGGAGAGCTGCCATCATGGAAGTGGCTTTGGTCACCAAGGTAAGAACCACATCCTTCACCACAATGACAGAGAAATGATTCCTTGCTGGTCATTTATTAGATTCTCTTAGTCAGTGACATTGAAAGCAGCCCTGGGCACATTTACAAATACACATATCCAACATACCTACTCCAAACATATCAACTTGAACAAATAGACTAAGGGTCAGCTCAATGTGAGTCTTGCAATAGCCAGTCACACTTCAAATATACAACAATTGTCTCTGAAAAACTACTCAACTGCATAACATAACAACATAATTTTAGGGATGACAAAAGCCACAAGGGCCTATCAAAGGTCATCTGCATCCGTCAAAAACCCACCCACTAAAAGCACCATCACCAGGGGAAGACAAAATCAAAGTCCCCCACAATATAATATAACAGATGACAAAATCCACAAGGGCTCATCATAGGTCATCCGAGTCAAACAGCCTCTTTTTTAAGGCACCCAAACTGCCAGGAAAACTACATCCAGAGGATTGCGTCCAGAAACAAGGGTATCACCAATCAAGGCTTGTCAAGAACTAAATCATGCAGCTATAGATATATACAAACAATATTTATATATACAAAACTTAGGAACCATCACAATTTTCCCTCCCCATAAACTCATCCAACCTACTCTTAAATACATTTAAATTTGGACTACCTACTACCCTAAGCGGCAATTTGTTCCAGAAGTCTACCACTCGATTGGTGAAAAAATATTTTCTTAAATCCAACCTACACCCTTGCTTTTTAATTTTCAAGTGGTGACCTCTAGTCCGATTTCCATCATATAACTCAAATAACTTGCTAGCATCCAATTTATCTATCCCAGAAAAAATTTTAAAGAGCTCAATCATATCCCCTCTCACACACCTCCTTTCGAACGAGGACATATTTAATACCCTCAGTCTATCTATATATTCAAGGTGCCTCAGGGAAGGAATAATCTTTGTTTCCCTCCATTGCACTGACTCAAGAAGATTAATATTGTGTCTAAAATGTGGGGACCATGCCTGTATACAGTACTCTAGAAGATGTGGCCTAACATAAGAGTTATAGAGTTTAAGAATAACCTCCTTACTTTTGTAACTGACATTTCTCTTAATGAAACCCAGCACTCTATTTGCCCTATTTCTTGCTTCAATCCACTGCTTAGAAAACCTTAATGACTTATCTATTACTACTCCTAGATCTTTCTCATCCTCTACTGAGCTCAGCCAATGCCCATCCATTTCATAATTAAATTCTCTATTATCTTTTCCCATGTTAATAACTTTGCACTTATCAAGGTTGAAAGTCATTTGCCACTTATGCGCCCAGGATAACAATTTATTTAAATCCCCCTGCACTTTAAAATTATCATCAATATGTTTAACTACAGCTGCTAATTTGGTATCATCCGCAAAAATTGACACTTTATTATTAACTGCCTCCCCAAGATCGTTTATATAGATGACAAATAATAATGGAACGAGAACTGATCCCTGAGGAACCCCACTGATAACATCCCTCCACTCTGACTTTACACCATTTAGCACTACCCTTTGCTTCCTGTCTTTCAGCCACTCATCTATCCAATTTGAAACACCCCCACATATCCCAATCATTTTTAATTTATGAACTAGTATCCTATGTGGTACCTTATCAAATGCTTTACTAAAATCTAAGTATATTATATCTACATTCTCTCCCTTATCTACTTAATCTGTTACAAACTCCAGAAAGTCTAGCAAATTAGTCAAACATGATCTACATGATCTAAACCCATGCTGAGCATCGCTGATTAACCCCTCCCTCTCTAGATGTTGGCAAATCCCTGAACCTTCAATTTTCTTCCTTATACCCAACTGCAATCAATTCCTCCCACACCCTGTGCACCCCCCCCCCTCCACTATCATCATTATCCTCCCCACCATACTATCCACATTGAATCCCAATCCCATAGCCTCTCTCAACTAATATCAGTCATCAACACCTCCCCCTATACTCATCCCTGTGCAGCACCACCTAACACTGTACACCCTCTTTGAATGGACCGTAAGGTCTCCTAGGGTACTTACTTTCCTTTCCTTGTTACAAACTTAACATACAACTCAACAGAGAATGTATTAACAATAAAATACATTAACTCACAAACATTTTGAAACAACATAAACATTACCATCCTACAAGAAACAAAACTGAACAACACAAGGACTCCTTCACATGAGAAATAGAACTGCACAACACAAAGGACTACTAATCATTTAAATTTCACTGCCATGAGCCAGGACTAGGCTGATAGCATTGTTGGTAGACTCATCAACCTGGAAACAAATCAATAAACTTCACAGATACATTTTTGTTCTTTGACCGATCTGTCAACTGACTTCAAGGGCATAAGTAACAGTAATTAAAATTTGAAAAAAATCAATAAACTTCACAGATACATTTTTGTTCTTTCGCCAATCTGTCAACTGATTTCAAGAGCATAAGTCACAGTAATTAAAATTTGAAACAAATCAATAAACTTCACAGATACATTTTTGTTCTTTTGCCAATCTGTCAACTGACTTCAAGGGCATAAGTCACAGTAAATAAAATTTGAAACAAATCAATAAACTTCACAGATACGTTTTTGTTCTTTCACCGATCTGCCAAATGACTTCACAGTTATTAAAATTCTAGCCTAGTATTAGACTATTCTAAAATTTGCAAACAAAGCCAAAAAAAAAAGCTCTATTATCAGGAGGTGCACTGCATCCACCTTGGCACAGTAACATGCATGTGACAATACCAAAGAGAGGCAAATAAAATGGAGAGACACACTCAACTTTAAGTTTCCCTTGGCTGTCTCCCATCTTCTTTGACAGGCATCTTGAGGGCTGCCATGATTCCTGCCATGTAGTTAGTATGAGCAAAAGAGTGAAATGCTGGTCTGGTTGCCCAGTCCTCACAGACTCTTTGATGCCCTCATTCCCAGCAATTCCAACAGGTCCAGGAACCCAACCGAAAATTTCAACATCAACCCAGCTCACAGCAACTGTAGCATAAGAGATGCTGCGAACCAGAGGGTGCGGAGACTCTAATGCCCTGAAAGCACCACTCGGGGCACATTGTGAGTCACTGAAGAACACAATCCAGTCTCTGACTGGGCACAATACATTATCTCCCATACAAAGCTGTGTATTACAATCAGCTCAGCCATGAAGACAGACACAGTGCCAGGTAGAACACCAGTGACTTCAAATAAGAGGGGATACTGCATAAAAGCCAACCCCCTCCTGGGACTTGGAGCCATTAGCGTACCTTGGCACAGATCCAGCATATGAAGTGTGCTCCAAAGAGAAAAAAGCCATCAATACTCACCAAGCTGTGGAAGCTCTGGGAGCAGAGACATGGTGACAAATAGTAAAAAAAAAAAATAATAATTTTAAGAGGCAATCTGGAGACTGCCCACTAAGTTAAAAGTTGCCATACTCATGCTACAGCCTAATACTAAGCTAGATTTTTAAAAAGTAACAACATGTAAATAAAGATAAAAAAGGAACAAAGTCTAAGACAAGCTTAAAAAACAAAACAAACAAGATAAGCAAAAAATCAACAAGAGGGAAGCATGCTCTGATGTCTAGGATAGGCCTACCTTTCCCTGGCGCAATAACATTTGATCTACAGTCCAGAAGTCTGTGTACAAAAACCCATCCGAAGCACAAGTGACAAGCAGGAGCGACCACGCTCATCCCAGTAATGTGTGCAAAGATAACCCAGACTGGGACATTCAACAAGAATGTGCCTGGGGGACAATGCAGTCATCAAAATAAGCTACCTGCAAGTGCTCCATTGAATGATGATGCATCCAATTCGGAGAAGACAGAAAGCAACCTGAAGCTGTCCCAGCATTGGGAGATAGGTCCATGGGAACATTGCAGTGCAATGGCACAACTTTAAGTTTCCCTCGGCTGTCTCCCATCTTCTTTGCCAAGCAGCCCAGATTCATGCAATGTAATCAATGTGAGAAAGAATTAGTGCTGATGACACTAAATTGGCAGCTGTAGTCAAAGAAGTTGAGGGTAGCTTTAAAGTGCAGAGTGACTTAAATAAATTATTAGCTTGGGCTCAAAAGTGGCAAATCACTTTTAACCTTAAAAAATGCAAAGTTCTTGATATGGGAAGGGATAATAGGGAATTTAGCTATGAAATGGACAGGCATTGGCTGAATTCAGTTGAGGATGAGAACGATTTAGGCGTAGTAGTAGATAGGTCACTGAAGTTTTCAAAGCAGTGTATTGAGGCAAAAAATACAGCAAATAGGGTGATAGGATACATTAAGAGGAATGTTAGCTACAAGAGTAAAGAGGTTATGTCAGGCCACATTTAGAGTACTGTATACAAGCATTGTCACCACATTTTAGACATGACATCAACCTGCTAGAGTTGGTACCTTTAGACTGAGGGTATTAAATATGTTCTCATTTGAAAGATGTGTGAGGGGAAATACGATTGAACTTTTTAAAATCTCTTCTAGGATGGATAAGTTGGATTTTAGCAAGTTATTTGAGTTGGAAGGTAGTAATAGGACTAGGGTCACCACTTAAAAAATTAAAAAGCAGAGGTGCTGGTTGGATGTTAGAAAATATTTTTTTTACCAATAAAGTGGTAGATTACTGGAATAGTTTGCCATCCGAGACAGTCCAAACTTGAATGTTTTCAAGCACAGATTAGATGATTATATGGGAAGCGAGGTTTAAATTTGGGGTGGGAAGGGAGTTATTCTGGACTTATTCCTGTGGATGCAGTTTTGATAAATGTTGTGAGTATGGGCGGATGCGATTCTAGCTTATTTTGAGGGTCGGCTCGTCAGGGAGATGGGCCTACGATAATCCGGAGATTTTAATCATTATATAATCAGAAATGGCTATAAACTTCGTCCACATAGATTTCAGCTCAAACTTCGTCCACATAGATTTCAGCTCAGAAAAAGTAGCTAGGAAAAATAGCCAAAAATAAGCTAGGACTTGGATCCGGCCATACTCTACACAATTAATGTTTTTTTATTATTGTATATTATGATTGATTTGGATTTTGATGAGTCTTGATGATGATGCATTTTGTTTTGGACACATTCCTGTGGATTGTTTAAATTGTATATTGTAGATGCATGATGACACAATCCTATGGATGCATTTTGTAGGTGGGTTTTGGGTAATTATGTAGAGTATGGCCAGATCCAAGTCATAGCTTATTTTGGGCTATTTTTCCTAGCTACTTTTTCTGAGGTGAAATCTATGTGGACAAAGTTTATGGTGATTTCCGATTATATACTGTGGAGCTGTGCCTACCCCCCCCCCCCAAATGATTGAAATCTCAAGATCATCATAAGCCCATCCCACCGATGAGCCATCCCTCAAAATAAGCTAGAATCGCATCCACCCATACTCACAACATTTACCAAGAACATGGTCCAGTTCTTGAAAGTTCTACGGATGAGCCCCAAGATGCTGTTTGCCTTACTTGTTGTTTTTCTTTATCTGGTCCCACTCCACAATGGTGCTCTGCAGGACCCTCACATCAATGTATTTCTAGCTCAAAATGTTATAGTGCATATTCTCCTATGATAGTCTGGTCCTCCATATCGTAACACTCAGAGAACAGAAATGTCTTGGAGTTTTGAATATTGACAATTCATCTAATATCAAGTGGGAGACTATTATAAAATCTTGGGGCAGCTAAGATCAAATTTGATTACTTCTGAACAATATCCCTAGATCTTTTTCTGTGACCACTTCCTGTATTTATCTACCACCTATATTATAATCTTGCCTTTGATTTGCTAGCCATACATGCATAACTTTACACTATGCAATATTGAAATGCAAGAGCCATGTATTCAACCATTGTTATTTTCTCTTCCTTATCTGTTTTTAACAAAATGTGACAGTGCACTATTTATTAAAATAAAACTATATAAAAATATAAAAACTAAAACTAAAAAAGGTTACAAAAATATAAATAAAAGAAAACAAAATGAAAGACTCGCTATAAGGGTAGTGGTTCAGGTTGTTGAGCCACCCTTTGTATTGGGATATGGCATTTATTTTCTGTGCCTGGCTCCTTTTTACCTCTGTATACATTCAGATTTCTCTTTCCATTTATTCCTCTTCTTCATAGCCTTTCTCCTGAATCTAATATTGGTAAACATATAGATTGGCGGCGCATCTGAAAAAGTGGATTTTTGTGTATTTATATTTCATTCACCTGTGCCTGAATATTTATGTGTGTTTGAGTCCTAGTTCTGTAAACATTAGAACATTATAAACAATTATGATTATAACTCAGGATCATCGTAGGGAAGTGCCCCTGCAGTATTTACCCCCATACAAGCAGTCCCCTTAAATTTACTCCCAAAACGTGAAACATATTGGAACACAAACGAAAGAGTTTACGTCCCATCATTCGTGCCACCAATCTACATAGTTATCCTAATATTTTTTTTCAGCTTTCCTTTTGCTCTGTCCTCTATATAGATTGCTTCTAATTCATATTTCATATCCACTCTCATTACCTCTTTGCACAACTCTGTCCTATCGTAGGCAGCATACATATAGCCTGCCTACGTCTCTATTCCCATCCCTTGCAGTCTCAACTTATAGTTTGCTTTCATTCTTGCCACCCTTTCCTCATACCTACTCCAGCCCATTTCTCCTCTCAGTGCCTCTACTGCTATATAAGGATTGGCCCCTAGTGCAATTCTTGCCACTTTGTTTTGGATCTTTTCCATTCTCTCCAATTCTGTCTTTGTCACTTTGCAGACTTCATACCCATACAGGCTTCCTGGGACTGCTATCCCTTTCCACAGTTCCCTTATCATTTTATACTTATTTGCTTGCTTAGTTGCCATGTTCCTCAGCATCCTTCTCTCTTTGTTCTCCAAATATCATTATTTTGCACTTTCCTCTACTAAATTTTACTCTTCATTCTTCCCCATACTGGTACACCACATTCAAAAG
>OZ018334.1:47636802-47744302 GCA_963969495.1 Ceratothoa steindachneri
GACTCTATAATACGAAATCAAATTGATCATTTTGGTGAAAAAAATATTAGAAAGCGGAAATTCAGATGTTACCCCGATGCAGGAATCAAGAAAGTAACCGAAGAAATCGGCAATTTAAACCTGAAGAATAAAAAAATCTCCTGTAATTGCTCATGTTGGAGCAAATGATGTTTTCTGTGATAAAAACTTTTCTGGAACAGAAAAATTGATCAATGACTATCCTGAAATGGTTGTAAAAATCAAATCAAAAACAGATCGTGGATTAATTGTCGTCATATTGCCAAGACTAAAGAAGAAAAATGGAACAATGAGGAGGGCAATTGGTATAAATGAACGCCTGTGAAGGATATGTGAACGGGAGAATGTTGATTTCGTCCACTTTTGGATGAGCTTCATTAACAACAAAGAATATTTCGCTCATGACGGAATCCAACTTAGTACTAAAGGTAAAAAAATATATAGAGATTTAATTAATTTGAGTCTATATAATATTCTTGAAAAGAAGCGCTCAGATAATACTTCTTCACTAAGGACTTCGAGAAACGAGTCAACCACAGACGCACAAGTAAACAGGTTAAATATTTAAAAGCTGTCTTGTTTAACGCCAGGTCTATTAGGAATAAATTACTAGAGCCTAAAGCGTTTGTAGCACTAGAAACATATGATATAATAGGTATTACAGAGAGCTGGATTCAATGTCATTCGCGAGATTTCATTGGTGAATTTCAATTAGAAGGTTATAAAATCTTCCATAAAGACAGAGTAGACACGGAAGGTGGAGGCGTGATTTTATATGTAAGAAATAATCTCTAGCCAACAGACTGTAATATATGCTCCGAATTCGAACTCATAGGAGTCAAACTAAATCTTGAAAGAAGTCTGTATGTATATTTAGCTTACGGAAGCCCCCATCAAACAGTAGATGTAGATCAAAGATTCTACGACTGCTTAATAAATGAGATAAATAACAAATTATGTTTAATTTGGGGGGATTTTAATCGCGGACGAGTAGACTGGTCTATGAAAACCTCTGACGCGGAAGGATACAGATTAATTAATTTTATTGACGATAACCCAGTGGGTCAAAAAAGCCACAAGAGGTCCTAATATCTTAGATATAGTTTTAACTAGCGACGATGATTTGATTTCCAATCTGAGCGTAGGAGACAAGTTTGATAATAGGAACACAATATAATTCATTTTAATATCAACGGTGCCATGCATCAAAAGAAAAGTAAGTATTACCAAGCTAGACTTCAAAAGAACAAATTTGGAGGGGTTAAAAGAGAACATGTGTCATTACGAACTAAGTTTTAGCCATATAAATGAAATCTGGATAAATTTGAAAGAAAATCTGATGAACAAACAGTCGCATTCCATTACATCAAAATCATGGGAAGTTGGTAGTGTCAAACAACCAAAATGGTTAAAAAAAGAAAGTAAGAAAAGTATTAGGGCCAGAGACAAAGCATATAAGCTACTCAAAAATAATAACTCGGGTAGCATCAAAGAAAAATATATCTAACTGAATAGAAAAGTTAAAAGGGAAGTTAAAAGAGTCAAGCGAAATGAAGGGATTAGAGTGGCCTTAAAATGAAAGACAAACCCCAAGGAATTCTTCGCACTGGTAAACAGTAGGAAACCAATCAAAAATAGTATAGGACTGATCAAAGACAAGAATGGTGTTTTGCAATACAACGATGTAAAAATAGCAAATGTTTAAAACGAATACTTTGCAACAGTATTCACCAAGGATGATTCCGACGTTATTCTAACACCTAACAGCAGATATTCTGGCAATAATCCTCTAAAATCAACAGTCTTCAGTTAATGATGTTAAGAGACTCATCGACAAAATGAATAAATTTAAATCGCCTGGTGCGGACATGATCTTCCCAAGGGTCATAAAAGAAGTTAAAGATTCCATAGCCGAACATATAATACAAATTTTTAATCTTTCTCTCGAAAGAAGATGTGTCCCAGAATATTGGAAATTGGCTAATATAACTCTAATATTTAAGAAAGGATGCAAAGAGTCAGCCAACAATTACCACCCTATAAGCTTAACATCGGTGGTGGGAAAAATGCTGTAGTTCCTTATCGCAGAAAAAATAGCTGAACATATTGAAGTGAATGAATTATTACGTGACTCTCAACATTGTTTCAGAAAACAAAGATCGTGTCTGACTAATCTCTTAGAATTCTTTCACCACATAAATTCAATTTATAACACAGAAAGGTCAGTTTACATTTTGTATTTAGATTTTCGGAAGGCATTTGATAAAGTACCACACGGAAAGTTAATGGAAAAAGTAGAACATTAGGAATAATCGGAGAAGTTGCAAATTGGATCGAGAACTGGCTCACAAATCGTAGGCAGAGAGTTGTAATTAATGGTCAATCATCCGATTTGACATCTGTTAGTAGCGGAGTTCCACAGGGGTCAGTGTTGGGACCATTACTCTTCATTATATATGTAAACGATATTGACATCGGATTGGTATCAAAGATTTCAAAATTTGCTGATGACTGTAAATTCAGTAAAAGTATAATTAATGAAGATGACATCAAAGACTTTCAGGAAGATATTGATCAAATTGCGCACTGGTCTGTAAAGTGAGGTTTGCCTTTGAACCTAGATAAATGCAAAATAATGCACATAGGCAATAAAAATCCGAAAGCTGAATACAAGATATTTGATAGATCAATGACATGCACAGAAAAAGAAAAAGATCTAGGCATTTACGAGGGGCGGTCAATACGTTTTGCGAATTGGTAGGGCAAAACAGAGGAAGGGGGATGGCTGATTTGGGGGGTGTTAGGGAAAGTTATGATAAGTCAGGACTTGCAGTCCCACGCTCCTGCCTCATCTATTTAAGAAGCAGTGGCTGATCGCAGATCGTCAGTAACAAATTTTTCAACAATGGAAAAGGTTGAGCACCGCGCAGTGATCAATTTTTTTTTTACCAAGAAAGGCAAGAATGCAAAAGGGATCCATGAACGCATGGTTGCAATGTACACCGACACCGCCCCTTCCTATGCAACCATTGCTCGCTGGAATAGGGAGTTCCGCCATGGTCGTGAGTCCCTTGAAGCTGACCCCCGTCCAGGACGCCCGTCAGACGTGACCAACGAGGACAATGTGGCTCGTGTGGAGAGGATGATCCTCGAAAATCTACGGGTGAAGTTCGAAGAAATCGAGCGAGAACTTGGAATATCACATGAAAGTGTTATCAACATCATCCACAACAATTTGGCCATGACCAAACCTCACGCCCCATGATCGACTTCAACGTCGTCAAAGTCCATAAGGCCAGAGTTGCACAAGCTGCCCCGCGCGAGTGCGGATTCGAGGAGCTCAACCATCCCCCCTACAGTGCAGATCGGGCCCCTAGCGACTACTTTTTATTCCGCCAGCTCAAGGCTGCCCTGCGTGGACGCCGGTTTGGGGACGATGAAGATGTCCAGCTCGCCGTTTAGGAGTAGATTGAACAGCAGTCGGGAGATTTCTGGTTGTCGGGAATTCGAAACCTCAGGGACAAGTGGCGCAAGTGCATGGAAGTCGAGTGTATTTATATTGAAAAATAATAAAACACTTTTCCTCATATCTCGTTTCCTTATATCCGAATTGCTAACCTATTGACCGCCCCTCGTACGTAACCAGTGATCACAAATTTTCTCAGCAACGTGTATAGGTGGAGAAAAAAGCTTTAAAAATACTCGGTTATATTAAAAGACAATTTAGCTACAAAAAACGAAACAATAATCTTGAATACGTATAATGCCTTAATAAGACCCCAAATGGAGTACTGTGTGCAGGTTTGGTCGCCATATTTAAAAAAGAGACATTGAGAGATTAGAGAGGGTCCAAGACAGAGCGACAAAATTAATTCCAAATTTAAAAAATTACATTTACAAAAAGCGACTGGAAAAGTTAAACCTATTCAGCCTAGAAACAAGACGAATTAGAGGTCAATTAATCGAGGTATAGGAAATTTTGAGAGGAATAGAAAATGTCGATCACTCTATCTGGTTTGAACTAAATAGAAATTATACTCGTAACAATGGCATGAAGCTTGTCCCCAAACAATTTAGAACAACCCTATGCGGAAACTTTTTTTCATATAGAATAGTTAAAGTGTGGAATCAGCTGACAGAAGAAATAGTGTCGAGCAAAACTGTAGAAACTTTTAAAAAAAGATTAGACAAAGTTATAAGAGACTTAAAGTATTGAAACGCAATATCACAAGTGTTAATTAATGTTACAATCGAAAAGTTTGCGTAGACAAACGGCTGAAAATAGTACCGCTAGGTGAAAATAAAACCCCTAAATAGATAAGCTTCAGCTTTACTATAAAAAATTCCTGACTGTGTTCTTCCGCCCCTAGCACAATCAGGTATCTTTTCAATTTTTTCTTGCCCGAAGTTTCGGGTGGGAGAGGTGGGTGGGGATAGCCTTGATCTGTTCTATACTTGCCTCAAAGTTGTAGATAGGGCTTTTCTAAAGTAAGTACCTCCTCGGTATGGGCAGAAATGTCTTTTGAGGTACACTAACTCAATGTAACTCAATGTAACACTCTCTCTCTCTCTTTGTCTCTTTCTCTTTCTCTCTCTCTCTCTCTTTATCTCTCTTTCTCTCTCTCTCTCGGTGAGAGAGCTTGCGTGATCTGCTTGAGTTAAGCTAGCTAAGCTGGGGGACTTTTAGTCCGGCAGGGTCACCCATGCCAGTAAGATAGCTTTAGTAGGATCCAGACTAAGGGTTGTCAAACTTCTCTACTACTTCTTTGATGCGTCTCCTTGCATCCCCTACTAACCTCTTCGATTCTGTTAGTAATAAGTTTCAGCAACTCTCTTCAACTGTCAAAAAAAACAACAACAAAAAACCAACATTCATCTCTATTACACATAAATTGTTTAGTCATAAGGCCCTCACCAGCTACCTTATGCCGTGTGAGGAGAGAGGCTTTGGAACCTCTTTAAATAACGCCTTGGAGCACTCATAGGTTGCAAGAGACTGAGATTGAAGGGATCTCAGGCGTTTGGGGTACGATTAATGGAGAAATGCTAGGTACCTCTTAGAATATTTCTCCTAACGTGTAATGGCCCGACCAGCCCCCTGTAACCGCTACTGGGTGAACAAAGGCTCAACTGCTCTTTGGTGAGAGAGCTTCCGTGCCTAGCTGGTTGCCAGATCAGCTAAAGATCTCGGATAAAGTCGTGGACACTTAGCTTTACTATTTGCCTAAAGTCTGACCGTTTTTGGTTGATTAGTAGGGCTTAGTAGGAAGACAGTTACACCTCAAGCACCCCTGTTGAAAAATCAGAGATCCAATTTACCTGGGGCCCTCGTGCTGCTCAGTTGGGAGCTGATGCAACACGATTGGGAGCGTCCGGCCTAGGGGAGACCTTAGGGTTGGTGTGCTTGGTCAAAGGGTTTCTGTTGGCCCAACGACCGAAAACCTCCTGGAAATAGACGGATGTGATTAGTGCGAGAGAAAATCACACACAAAAAACTTTTTTAATGCGTACGGTCCCAGAGTTTTTAAGATGATGAAGAAAAATGGTCCTCCGTTCCGCAAGTTAACCTGCAAAGTTTATAGATGGAGTGAAGACTTCGGGGGCAGGAGCTGCAAGGAGCTCACAGATGCCGTTAGTGTCTGTGACTTCTGCGAATGGGAGAAGCGCCTGTGCGAGAGCATCGCTCAACTGAGAGAGGAGAACTCCTTCCTTAAAAGGGAGGTTCACCTCTTAAAATCAGAGAGGTGCAGATGCTCAGGCGAGTGCGAAGGGGAGAAGGCCTCGGACATCCAAGAGCATCGCTCAACTGAGAGAGGAGAACTCCCTCCTCAAAAGGGAGGTTCACCTCTTAAAATCAAAGAGGCGCAGATGCTCAGGCGGGTGCGAAGGAGAGAAGGCCTCGGACGTCCAAGAGCAGGAGCGTTCTGCTACAGGACTGGCTCAACGAGCCAAAAAGAAGAAAAAAAGAGGAAGAAGGGAAAGAAGAAGGAAGAGAAATCAGAAGGAGAAGAGGAGAAAGTGGAGGGAGAGGAAAATAAAGTAGAAACAGAAGACGAGAAAGTGGAAACAGAAGAAGAGAAACGAGAAAGAGAGAAGGGAAGACAAAGGAAGACAAGAAAAAGAAGAAGAAAAAAAAATGTAGAGAAAAAAGAGGAAACCGGCAAGTCGCTTCCGAAAGAGAAGATGCAGTCGTCTGCAGACAAATGGGCAAGGGTCACCCTTATTGGTGATTCTCAAGCACGAGGTCTGCAACCCCTGTTATCGGCCCGCCTTCGCACTAATGTGAAGGTAAGCTGCCTGCCAGGACGGGGTACCACCACGTCAGAGTAGAGGCGGAGAAATCTCAGATTTCTGAGAGCTCAGTCGTTGCTCTGATAGTAAGTGGCAACGACCTCTACCTGAGAGGAAGTAGGGTAGGCCATACGAATAAAATCCTCCACACAGTCATGGGTGCCGTGGGCGCCGTGGACGACTGTAGGCTGAAAACCCGCATGTGTGTTGTGGTCAGGATGCTTCCGAGGAGAGGTCCAACACGGACCGCTCGCTCGATGAACGTCTCTTTGAACCGGCGCCTGGCAGATTTGTATACGGCAGAAGAAGTCTTTTTTGTGGACCCGTACCGCACCTTTTATGGTAGGAATGATCTCTACCAAAGGGATGGGGTACATCTTTCCTTTGAAGGAAAGGCCTTTCTGTCGAACATGATCCAGGGTGTCGTAGAGAGGACCCAAAGGAGTATCCGGCTCAGAGTGAAGGCGGACGTGCGCCAGTACGCCCGCGTCACTCATGGTAAGACCTTTTCGAAGGTCGCTAAGAAGAGTGCCACCGCGCCAACAAACAAGCCGGGAAACGGAAGAGGGTAGAGGATCCTACATTCGGGGGCTCCATGAAAGTTCTTCTGTTCAATGCGAGGTCAATCAGGAACAAGTTTCTTGAACTTCGTGGCCTTGTAGCGACGGAAGAACCCGAGATAATGGCCATAACGGAGTCATAGGTAAAAACCTCGAACCGAGATTTTGAGGGAGAATTCATGGTTCCTGGCTACTAACTATTTCTAAAAGATAGGCTAGATAGAGAGGGTGGCGGTGTGATGTTGTATGTTAGGGATACATTCAAAACGACGAACTGCAACATTATATCCGACCACGAGCTCCTACGTTTCGACCTAGAGATAGGTCCTGCCAGATACAGGACCCTGCTGCTTTATAGACTCCCTGCCCAACTCATTAAAAAGGACAGAGATCTGTACCGGCTGCTGGGTAAACTTGTTTAAGACAGAGTGTGCATCGTCATGGGAGACTTCAACACCAAAGTTGACTGATCTCTCTGTAGGCGAGGAGCTCGGTGACAGTAACCATCGGCTAGTTAGATTTATTGCCAAAGTCCCAAGGGTAGAGTCTGCGACTCGTGAGTTAAGAAAACTTGATTTGAAAAGAGCAGACTTTGCAGGTCTCCGTGCAGTATTGGCTGATGCGAGGCTGAGAGGGTATGATAATGTTGAAGACCTGTGGAATAGTTTCAAATCTACGCTCATGAGTCTTCAATCACAATTTATCCCTGTGAAAAGCCTGCGTCGTTCTTTCGTTCAACCAAGGTGGTTTAATGGAGAAATTGGTCAACTGCTGAGGGAGAAAAGATCTGTGTACCGGCAGTCAAAGACTTCGGGGGACTTTGAGGAATACCGGAGGCTAGCTAGGAGAGTGAAGTCCTGCATAAGGGCGGCAAAACGTGCCGAGGAACTCCGAGTGGCGAGACTTTGTAAAGAGAATTCCAAAGAGTTCTTTGGATATGTAAACAGCCGTAAACCAATCTGTCGAACGATTGGCCCTTTGAGGAATTAGGAGGGGGCATTAAAGCACTCAGATGCAGAAAATGCTTTCCTCCTGAACGACTACTTCTCTTTAGTGTTCACTGAAAAGTGTGGGCCCATCCCCCAGCCCACGGACTGTTACTTGGGTAAGAAGCTGGAGGAAATGGAATTCACCCAATTCGAAGTATAGAAGAAAATCAACAACCTAAAGAGGAATAAATCCCCTGGACCAAACAGGTTTCTACCCAAAGTGTTGAAGGAAGTGCGCGATGAAGTGTCACAACATCTGAGCACAATCTTCAACAAGTCAATCCGGACTGGATGCGTTCCTGGAGACTGGCGTGAGGCAGAGGTGACTCCCATCTTCAAGAAAGGAGACTCTAGCCAACCGTCGAACTACCGATCTATTAGTTTAACTTCGATAATTGGTAAACTAATGGAAAGCATGCTGGTGGACGAAATGACGTCATATTTAGAGTCGAACCTGTTACTGAATAGTTCCCAGCACGGTTTCCGAAGGCGCCGGTCATGCCAAAACGAACCTAGTGGAATTCTTTGACTTCGTTTTCACTAAGCATGATTGTGATTAAGCGGTGGATGTTGTGTACCTTGACTTTCAAAAAGCCTTTGATAAGTTACCACATCACCGCCTGCTCCGCTAAGTGTGTACACTGGGTATAGACGTAAAGGTAGCAGTTTGGATAGAGAACTGGCTAAGTGGCAGACGGCAACGGGTGGTGCTGGATGGACAAGCTTCTAAGTGGGTGTCCGTCAACAGCGGTATACCTCAAGGTTCTGTCCTGGGACCACTACTTTTCATCATCTATGTTAACGACATGGATGGTGACATGGTTTCGAAGATTTTTAAATTTGCCGACGATATCAAACTTGGTATGAACGTTGCAAAGGAAGGAAATACTGCCCGCCTACAAGAATATCTCCGGAAAATTGGGGAGTGGTCGGACACGTGGCAAATGCCTTTTAACGTGAACAAATGCAAAGTAATGCATATCGGCCACCAAAACCCCCAATCACGGTATATCCTTAAGGTCACTACTCTCGAACGCACTGATACCGAGAAGGACTTGGGTGTAACAATAACTAGTGACCTTATGTTCTCGAAATAGTGCATAGAGGTGGAGAAAAAAAAGTCCCAAAGGAGGTTGGGCTATATAAAGCGATAGTTTGGATATCGAAACACGGAAATAGTACTCTGTTTGTACAATTCACTTGTCCGACCGCACTTGGAGTATGCCGTACAATTTTGGAGTCCTTCGTTTTGAAAGGTAATCGCAAGATTGGAACGTGTGCAAGCCAGGGCAACCAAACTGATTCCCTCTATCAGACACAAAGGTTACGACGATAGATTAAAGGAATTAAATCTGTTCTCATTGGAGACTTGAAGACTGCGTGGTCAGCTTATCGAAGTGTTCAAAATACTTCGAGGCTTTGACACTGTAGACTACACTGATGTCTTCCAACTTAGTGAGGGCAGAACTAGAAATCACGGCAACAAACTTGAGCTGAAGCGTTACTACCGCGATCTGTGTGGGAGATTTTTCACATACAGCATCCGTGGTAGCTGGAACGCACTTCCAGTGGAAGTTGTCAACAGCAATTCTGTTGATAAGTTTAAGTCAAGACTGGACAAAGTCTTGAAAAGTGGCCGTTTGGGCACGTAAGCCGTTGAGCAGAATTGTGCCTGCTCGACTGCAGGTCCAAAGGTACCCTCTCTGAATGGACCGTAAGGTCTTCTAGGGTACTTCTTATCCTTGTAGCTCCTTTTAGCTCTCTCTCTCTCTCTCTCTCTCTCTCTCTCTCTCTCTCTCTCTCTCTCTCTCTCTCTCTCTCTCTCTCTCTCTCTCTCTCTCTCTCTCTCTCTCTCTCTCTCTCTCTCTCTCTCTGACTCCGGCGCAGCTTACACCCGCCCTTCTTTCGTTTTCATTGTAAGTTTGTTTTCATCTTACTTCAACCTCCTCAATTTTTTTTAACCGGAAGTTTCAAAAGGACACATCCCTTAGCCATTAATAATTGAGGCACAACGTTTACCTCATCTGCCTCGACCACGCTAGCAAGCCAGGCCTCCTCAACTTTCACGACCACATGTGCGTCACCCATGGCAATTAGCCATCCTGCAGCTATAAACCATGATGTCAGCGCCCGAGGCACCAACTACACTTCATCAATCTTCCCGCTTTCGATGCGACCGATCCGATCACGTGGTTCGAAATATGCGAGGTTATAATGGCACGTTAAACCATAACCGATCAAGAGCGCATAATAAGCATCACGCAAAAAGTCCCAATAAGTATCTTTACTTTGTTGTGGAGAATTTTGTTACAAAGCGGATAAATTGTGCATGAAGGGGAGTTGAGGCAAGCTTGAATTTGGGAGATCCCAGGTTGGAGACTTAAGGGAACTACTAAATACTCCACAAATGGGTAATAGGCGTCCCACGTGGTTCCTTGATCATCTCAAAGAATTAATCAGAGCGAAAGCCGCTAAGTCAGAGCTTTTTGACTCGCTCCTAACGGAGATTTTCATGCGTGGGATCCCTGACCACATTAGGCCCCTCATCATGATTGGTGAGCACAAGAGCGTTGATGAAATCGCCAAAGCAGCAGAGATAATATATCTCAATCCTTACGTAAACTGGGGGACTGTGCCACAATGTCCCATTCCTCCCTCGAATCCATCTATTTCGCAGGTTCGGTTACCAACGACGCCTTCTGGCTATAGGCCAGACCCGTGTAACACCTCCTTTTAATATTCATCACCGGACTTGGCTGCTGCTTTGGCGAGGATAGAGGGAGAGCTACAAAAACTAAAACTCCAATATGGGACCGAACGACTGCACGGTCACAAGGGTAGAGAGAGCGACAGGCACCGTTCGTTCTCTCGAAGACGAAACCAACGAGGGCATTCCAGCACGAGAGGTGAGGCATATCATTCCCCTGCTAATTCTTTTGCCTATCCCTCTACTCCTAAATTCTCTCACTCTTAAACTTTGAGTCTATGCTGGTACCAGGAGAAATATGGTAGCGAAGCTGTACACTGTACACAGCCTTGCCAATACTACCTATCATCCTAATCTCATTCTCAATCAAATGCTCACTCTTCACAAATTCGTCCTTCTAATCATAATGTTACTTTCATCCAACCAACTAATTGGTGCTGGTACCACAACAAATATGGTGCACAAGCCGTAAAATGTATACAGCCCAGCACATATTTACAACCAGTACCTGCTCAATCTAACGCAATTCCACCAATTTCACCTCAACAATCTATTTACTCTCAAACTAATGCTCCAACTTACTCTTCTCATTCTAATTCAAATTCTTCGACTAATTTATACTGAGAACGCAAGAGATCAATGGGTCTATCGACTATGCCGTTCCTCCATCTCAGGTCAATCCACCATTTTGCATTTATGCCCCACTCTCTGGTTTTTCATTGTCGTGGTATGACATTAAATTATATAAATACCATATTATATCTATGGGGAAGGGACTAATAACTTAAAGGCAAACCGACAAGGGGGCGGACGCCACGAGTTTCGATACGCGGAGCAGCGAGAAAAAAGTGCAAAACGAGGTCAGGTAAAATTTGGGCAATGGCAAAGTTCAAGGTTATTTAAAGAGGCATGTACAAAAATATAATTATATTTACATAAAATAAGAGAATCAATACGCAAAATTAAATTGGTAAATGAGGGGAAAATTGCAGAGTTATGCATCAGACTCTGAAGTTAGAAATTAATGCGTTACAGAAGGAGACTATTCCAATGGGGAGGATTAACTCAAATGGGTTGCTGAAGGGGGAGAGGGGTTGGCTTACGGAGGATTCCGGGTGAGACGTCAGAGTAAGGTTTCACGGATGTCTTCTGCAGGCGATAAACGTGAGGGCGGGGGAGTTCGTAGCTTCTGAGCGGGAAGTTGACGTGATGACGGTTCTCCAAAGGGGGGGGGGGCGGTAACGTCCAGTCCAAGGGAGAGTATTTCGGCCACCCGAAGACAAGGAGGGGACGAGGAGGGCTTCGACAAGAGCTGATGAGTGGAGTCGGAAAAATCGCTCGGTGGCGATCGTCAAATGGAATTACCTCACTGGCTGAGCTAATTCCAACACACAAAAAGTTCAGCCTTCACTTAGCTTCGTTGTTAGCACCTGACTTGGAACTAGGGAATGCTTCTTGGAACCTGGCGGGACTCCTCAACTCTGTGTCTCCCACCTGGAAGACGAGCCCTATATATCCGAGGCTCCCCCAGCAGGAGTGGGGGGAAACAGCGCTACTCTCGAATGGCCTCGAATCTTCACGGCCAGGCGATTCTAACCCGCGAAAAGGTGGTCCGAGGCTACCGCTTGTGGATGGGGGGGGGGAGGCTTACCAATTTAAGCCTAACCAAGCTCTAGACTTTTCTGCTGGAAAAGAAATTCAACGTGGAATTCCCCCACACTCATATATAGTTGACAATGGTGCTCAATTTAATGTTAGTCCAGCGTCTCTGGACGATAATGCTTGTTCCTCCTCTGACCTTGTCCTTAAAGCCGCTAATTCCTCTGGAATAAGGACTTATGAAAGACGCATCCTTCACTTGGCTCTCGGCCTCCGTAGAGTTTTTCGATGGGCCTTTATTGTTGCCGAGGTCGACGTTCCTATTCTGGGCCTAGATTTTCTCTCTGTCCACGACCAGTTAGGCGACTCTCGTAACTGCAATCTTATCAATCGCACTACAATGCTCACAGTTTCGGATTATTTTTTCCCGTCGCAGAGTTCTCTTCTCTCTATCCAGTTTCCTTCAGCCAATCCACAGTTTCAGCACCTGCTACAGGAATTTCCTGCAATTAGCATACTATCCTCTAAAGACAGGCCTATTGAACACAATGTGGTTTCCCGGATAGAGACGACTGGAGAGCCTGTATTTTCCTGCCCTCGTCGATTAACCCCAGATAAACTCGCCTTTATGAAGCAGGAGTTCACCATCATGGTGGAAGCTGGCATAGCTAGCCCCTCTACTTCTATTTGGGCCTCTCTGCTTCATATTGTACCCAAATCTACCCCCGGTGAGTACAAAGCTGTAGGTGATTACAGGCGGCTCAATGCCTGTACTATCCCTGGTAGATATCCTCTGCCTTATCTGTCCGATTTCAATTCTACTCTTTTCGGTTGCTCGATCTTTTCTTCACTCGATCTGGTTCGTGCTTTTAACCAGATCCCTATTCATCCAGATGGCATCCCAAAGACGGCTATCACCACGCCATTTGGTTTCTTCGTCATGAGCAAGATGCCTTATGGTCTTCGTAACAGTGGTCAGACTTTCCAGCGTTTTATGGATCAGGTTATGAGAGGTTTATCTTTCGTCTTCTACTACATAGATGACCTCCTGATAGCATCTTCGTCTTTAGAGGAGTATCTGTCTTATCTTCGTCAGGTTTTCGCTCGACTTGAAGAGTACGGTATCGTACTCAACACTTCCAAGTCTCTTTTTGGTTTCCCCCCAACTCTCCTTCTTGAGGCACCATGTCTCAAATACTGGGATTAGCCCACTCGAATATAAAGTGACCGTGATGCGCAACCTTTCTCGGCCCACATCACGCAAGCCACTTAGTCGTTTCTGTTGCATGGTTAATTTCTACCACAGATTCATACCTAATTGTGCCAAGGTCATGCAACCTATCAACTCTCTGCTCAGCAAGAATAAAACGAACTCTCCTCTTGAATGGTCTTTTTAAGCGTGCGATTCGTTCTCTCGCACCAAAGAGACTATTGCCCGATCTACGGAATTAGCTCATCCTTCTCCAGGAGCCCCCATCAGTGTTGTCTCCGACGCATCCTCAACCCACGTAGATGCAACATTGCAGCAGGAAGTTGGTGACCAATAGCAACCTCTTGCTTTCTTCTCTCGCTCTCTTTCAGATTCTCAAAAGAGGTATAGTACGTTCTCTCGAGAGCTCCTCGCAATATACCTCGCAATCCGTCACTTCCGACAATACTTGGAAGGACGTGACTTTACCATTTTTACGGACCATAAGCCTTTGGTCGGTGCTTGTTCTTCTCGTAGTACTTAGTCAGTACACACTGCAGTTGGGACTCGGCAAGTTATTCGCTATGTTTCTGGTTCTTCAAACGTCGTACCAGACGCGCTCTCAATTTTAGCGATTTCAGGCACGCAACTCTCCCACATTGCGCCCATCGATCATGTGGCATTAGCGCTTGACCAGGAACAAGATGAAGACACGCAAACGCTGCGTCACTCTTCTCAACTTGTCGTTCGTGAGATCGATTTGCCGGACAGTCCTTCCAGGTGCATCCTGGTTGACTACTTATTATCTGACTGTCCTCGTCCTCTCATTCCTCTTGCTTACCGTCGGTACATTTTCACCTAAATTCATGGTCTCTCTCATCCTGGTGTCAATGCCACACGCAAGCTCGTTGCCCAACGATTCGTTTGACCAAGTATGAATGCCGACGTGGCAAAATGGACTCGCTCATGCCTGCCATGCCAGCGCGCCAAAGTCCATCGCCACACAAAAGCTCCTCTGGTCCCTTTTCCTCTTCCTTCGTCGCGTTTTCATGCAGTTCACGTCGATCTAGTAGGTCCTCTTCCTACTCTCGTGGTTGCAATTATCTTCTCACAATGATCGATCATTTTACTCGTTGGCCAGAAGCAGTTCCTATCAGGGACATCAGAGCTTCTACCGTCACTCGATCCTTCGTCTCATCGTGGGTTAGTCGTTTTGGTGTTTCCTCAACGATCATGAGTGATCGTGGCGGCCAATTTTAATCCCACCAATGGGATGCACTAATGGCAGTTTGTCTCCCTTCGTCTACTTACCACTAGCTACCACCCCCAAATCAACGCCAAAGTGGAACGGTTACACAGGACCCTCAAGGCAAGCTTATGCTCCACCGATCCAAACATCACTTGGGTGGATAAGCTACCCTTGGTTCTCCTGGGTATTTGTTCATCCTTGAAATAGGACTTGGCCTGCACTGTGGCGGAACTCGTCTACAGTACTCAACTTCATCTTCCTTGTCAATTCTTTTCTTCTTCTGACCGACCTCTACCTCCTCACTTCAATCCTGCTTCTTATGTACACGATTTTGTACGGGTAATGGCTGAGATTAAGTCTACCGCCCTTAGAGTGCCTGCTAATCAGAGAGCTTTCGTGCCGAAAGAGATGTCAACTTGTTCCCATGTCTTTGTTCGTAGCGATTCTACTCGCTCCTCATTGCAACCTGTTTATGACGGACCCTTTCTCGTCATCTATAGTAAGCCGAAATTATATGTACTGCAGTTTGGCGCTATGCAGGATACTGTTTCTCTGGATCGCTTGAAACTTGCCTTTATTGATACTGCTCATTCTGAGTAGTCCTCATTTTCACCTTCTACTATCTCTAATAATGGTCCAGTGATTTCCCTACCTTATCATAATCTAACCTCAAACCAAATCTCCTTTATCTCGCTCATATCTCCATCTCCTTCCCGATAGCTACCGCCTCCTCTTTTGTTGCAGGAAACCTCGTCGTCAGAGCTGTCCAGTCAGGAGACTATCTCTCCACCTCTGGTCACCCCGCAACCAGCAAGCCAGGCCCAGAGCGTCATGCTATCGCTAGACGCCAGCTCGGAGAGGTCACCCAAACGGATCACCACCAATCCGTCCACTCTTGCTAGCGACAGTGCCTCGCCCGCATTTTGTGCCATTCACAGCAATCGTAGATAGCCCACCAGCATCATCACACGGTCTGGTCGCATCATCAGAAGGCCTCGGAGATATCTGGATCAGCTTAATATTTTTTTGTAACTGGATGGGCAACTCTCTTGGGGGAGAGTATTGTAGCAACTGACAGCTTTGCAAGCTCCTACAAAGTTCGTAGAGGCAGTTGGCAATTTCCCATCTGACAAAATTATGCATCTCGCCCCCAAATCCATTTTTGTACAACCTTTGATACCAATACGATTACTTTAAAATCAAAGTACGATTCCTCCCAACCACCAACCAATCAAAACTTTGTACAACCCAATTAAAAATTGACCAATCAGAATAGACTTTCCCGTTTCCCGAGTCCTGAGCGCATTTTAATGTACACTTTTATTCCATCAGCGCTCCATCAAGGTCAGTAAAAATTAGCTCTCTAAAAATAGGTGGGCGTTATCGCGATAACGATATCGGGTTATCGGTTATACGATATTTTCCCCCCGCGTTATCAATTCATCGGTATCGCCGATACTTTTGGTTCCAAACTAGCGATAATCGATAATTTCAGTTTTTGGTTCCAGTTTAGCATAGAGCCGAGCGGCATGTGCCTTGGAGGCAGAAATAGGTAAGTTCAAGCTGGGAGGAGGATTCCCAAAACCTATGAGGAGATGAAGGAGAGCCTCACCAGGTAAGAAACTAAGAAACAGTATTTAAATATTATTACTATTGTATTATAAAATAACGCTATATATAGTCAATAATCAATATTGTATTATAATTTTGGATTTATCGATTTATCGGTTATCACCTTATTGGGCGATAAATTTATAGCGAGTTATCGATTATCGGTTATCGCCGATAAGGTTATCGTTATCGATTTATCGGTTATCGTGATAAATTTTTTCGTTATCGCGCCCACCTATGTCCTTAATCATCAGTGTATACAAAGGTCTAAAATTATTCAAAGTGTAATTCCTTCCTTTGAATTCCAGTTCCCCTGATATTATAGCTTCAAAACCGTCTTGGCTGTACAATACCATATTTTATCTTGAATTCCCTCCCCCCTATATATATATATATATATATATATATATATATATATATATATATATATATATATATATATATATATATATATATATATACCGGGTGTCCCAGAAAAAAATTAACCGTACTTTGAATTAGTATAACCCAAAAAACTGTTGGAGATTTGGGGGTCCTGCAAAAAGTCTTTTATTTACCTACTATTTATCTGTCGATTCTGGAACTTTCATTAAATCCCCTTTTATGATATTGATTTATTAATGGGTTTAGTGGAGGCTATCAAAAATATGTTTGCGCAAGGAAGTAAAGTAATGAAACGAGGCCTACGAAGGCTAGGCCACCGTGCACTTTAAAGAGAAGCGTAGGGAGCCTAAGTAGCCTAGGTCACTGTGCGATTCTTCAAGCAAAGCCTAGGCCATTTTACAGTGGTTTTTGACCACGCTGTGGTATGGTCTCGTCATTATTGCTTACTAAGCAAATCAAAGCGTTTATGTGTAAAAGTTTACTTTCATAGAACCTTTTTAATCATGCAGTTAACAAAAGATCAACGCGTATTTGTAGTCACAAACTTTATTAAGAATGGCAGTATTAAACAAGTACAAGATTCATTGGAACAACGTTTTCCAGGTAGGCACCCACCAAGCAAGCCCACAATTTGGAAAAATGTTCGCAAATACCAACATGAAGGAACATGGTTAAATCTAAATAAAGGTCACTCGGGTCGTATGAGAACCATAAGAACAACAGAAAATATCGATAATGTTCAGGATGACACTTCTTCATAATCCACATGTATCATTCAGTCATCATTTAACCGCGTCGAATGGCTTCTCCATAAACCTGCTCGTTTCTTGGAAACTTCGAAACACGTATTTGTCGGCAGAAAGTGTCTCTGTCGATCGGAATATGCGGGAATGGCTATCTTGTCGGCCCATTGTTTTACGAGAATAACTTGAATGGTGCTGCCTAGCTGAGCATGATCAACGAGAGGATCTTCCCGGAACTTCGCCAGATTTACGGCAATCATTTCAATAGACTTTGGTGGATTCAGGACGGTGCACCAGCTCATAGACAGTTTGCTGTAGGAACAAAACTAACAGAAACGTTTGACAACCGCATTATCGCGCTAAATCATGCAATTGAATGGCCCCAAAGATCCCCTGACTTAACACCGTGCTATTATTTCTTATGGGGATATCTAAAGAATAAATTGTATTCTACTCCACCACAAAGCATCAACAAGTTAAGAGATAGTATGAAGTCAATAGACTTAAGGAAAATTACAAGTTAATCAAAAGAGTTGTTCAATCAATGCGATCAAAGGCGCAACAGTGCTTGGAAAGAAATGGAGGACATGTGGAAGGAAACGGTGCTTAGAAAAGTAAAAAATGAATTTTTATTACCCATATGAAGAGGTGTTTTTGTTAAAAATGAATTTAAATATATTTGTTGATTTAAAACTTCAGTTTAATTATTTTACTTCCTTGCGCAAACATAATTTTGATAGCCTCCACTAAACCCATTAGTGTATCAAGATGGTAAAAGGGAATTTAATGAAATTTCCAGAATCGACAGATAAATAGTTGTTAAATTTGTTTTGTTTTGCAGGACTCAAAAATCTCTAATAGGTTTTGAATTATACTAATTCAAAGTACGGTTAACTTTTTTCTGGGACACCTTGTATATATATATATATCTATATATATATATATATATATATATATATATATATATATATATATATATATATATATATATATATATCTTAGGTTGTAGCTTAGCTTAGTCCGTGACTATATTTTATTTAAACCATAATTTATATCTTATTCACTTTATAATATCCACCTAATATAGCTTATTCCTCTTAGCATTATAATCATCGGCCATTTTCCTATATTCAATATATATATATATATATATATATATATATATATATATATATATATATATATATATATATATATATATATATATGAATCCATTAAAACACATTGAAAGAGAAAACGGAATAATTTTCCCTTGCAGTAATACACTACGGTACGCTACGCTACGCGTAGTGTACTAACGACATACTTTTAACTGTGATCAAAGCGGTGCTCGCTGCCTCAGTGTGCCTGGTTCGAATCTCTTTCCTGCACGGATTTGTTCGAAAAAAGGTAATAAAAATATTACTGCAAGGTAAAATGATTCCGTTTTCTCTTTTAATGTGGTTTAATGGATTCATTTTCATCATTCTCTCGTGCTACTTTGAAATATATATATATATATATATATATATATATATATATATATATATATATATATATATATATATATATATATATATATATATATATATATATATATATATATATATATATATATATATATATATATATATATATATATATATATATATATATATATATATATATATATATATATATATATCTTATTTTATTAAAATACACATTATATTCATTGGCCCTAATATCCATCTAAATAACCGTATTATCCAATTCAATTATTGAGCCATATTCCCTTGTTATTTGTTAGTTAAATAATTCTTGTTAAATTTATGCGTCAGTATTTTGAAACCTTCCCAGCTGAATTAATTATCCTTTCTCACGTTTTCTCTTTCAACGCATTTTTATCTTAAAATTCCTATATCAAGGTTTAATGGCTGCAATCTAGGCAAGTTTGTCATAACATAAAAAATAATTTCACGGATGACAAAAGCCACAAGGGCCTATCAAAGGTCATCCGCATCTGTCAAATCCCACCCACAAAATGCATTCATAGGATTTTGTCAGATCATGCATCTATAATATAGAATTTGAACCATACACAAGAATGTGTCAAAAACAAAAAGCATCATCAGCAAGACTCGTCAAAAACCAAATCAATCCTAATATCAGCATCATCATCATCACTAACTCTATAATTTAAGAAGGGGATTTTTTTGAGTAGTTGAATAATAATTTCATCTTAGTTTGGTTATGACTTTGTTTTTTTATCAAAGTTATTTGTAATAATTCTTTTAAAATATCGAAAAACAAAATGGTGAGGTTCAGAAATATATATAAGGCCGTATGCTAAGAAAAATGTGGAATGCACTTTTATCAGATTTGGTGTAGCTTCACAATTATTTATAGATTTATTATATGCAAAAGGCTAAAATGTAAAATATATAAAAAGAAAATAGGTCTTTTGCTCAAATGTGCATTTAACATTTGTTTTAGCATACGACCGGTATCGAAATTTTGTGAATTATTTAAAACCCAAAGAATTACAAATGGTGAAGTTCAGAAAATTTATTTTTATATATCTTCTAACTCTATATTTTAGCAACGTGATATTTTGAAAGGGGGAAAATTTAGTATTTACCCTAAATTTGGTAAATATGTAGATTAGCGGCCCGACCGACAAAAAAATTTGGTGTAAATATTATCGTTCACTCGTGACGGAATATTCATGCGCGTTTGAGTCCTTTTCGAATTATTATTCTATAAACAATTAGGATTATATACTGGGGGGATGTGCCCCCCGCCCCCCCCCCCTAATTTAATGAAACTCAGGATCATCGTAGTGTAGTTCCCCATTGTTTTTACCCCCACACGAGCCGTCAACTTAAATGTACTCCAAAAACGTGAAACATTTTGGAACACGGACGAAATAGTACGTCCCATAATCGCGCCGATAATCTACATATTTATACCAAATTTAGTTTAGAGTTCCTTTTTAAAATTATTATAATTGGCGAAGTTCAGAAAATTTATAAAAATTTAACCATGGCTGCTTTTTTTTATTTTAATCTTAGTAGTGAAGTGCAAGCGCTCCCCGTAGGGCAGGGAGGGGGGAGTGGCGAAGCCATTGCCTGGTACAATAATAAAAAAACGGCATCCACAGGAATGAGTCCAGAATAACCCCAAAGTTAACCCTCTCTCCCCATATAATCATCTAATCTACATTTGAATACATTCAAGTTTGGACTGTCTACCGTCTCAGATGTTAAAACTATTCCAGTAATATCCCACTCTATTGGTGACAAAATATTTTCTAACATCCAACCTGCACCTCTGTTTTTTTAAGTTGTAAGTGGTGATCCCTAGTCCTATTACAACCTTCCAACTCAAATAACTTGCTAAAATACAACTTATCCATCCCAGAACAGATTTTAAAAAGCTCAATCATATCTCCCCTCTCAAATGAGAACATATTTAGTACCCTCAGTCTATCTTCATATTAAAATGTGATTTATATAAAAGAACAGGTCCCACTCCAAAACCTTGTAGAACCCCACTAGTAACATCAACTGAGTAGCTGGAAGAACCCTGCACTACAACCTTCAAACTTCTGTCTGTTAAGAATTCGTTGAACCATCCAAGTAATGGGTTACAAATACCAAGTTGAGAAAGTTTTATGATAAGCAATCTATGATTAACAACATCAAAATAAAGTACATTAATTAATGCTCCAAGATCCCCATTTTTGCTAATATAGTCATAAGTCAGTAGTAATTGATCAGGCACAGATAGGTTAGCACAGAAGCCAAATTGAAAGCGCGAAAGTAAAGAGTTTGACTCTAGAAAACACAGGGAAACAATTTTAATCACATTTTCTAGTGACTTAGATTTATCAGCCAATTTTAATTCGTTTTTTCATGCTGATTTCAAATATATAATCTATTTTTACCTACATGCTATAGTTATTATGTAATTTCTATTTTCTCGTTTCCCCGAAAACTGCCCTCCGGACGGACAGAGAGGGTGCTTGTAGAAAGCAAATACTTCACAGTACATAGTAGTAAGATAGTAATAAGTGTTATTGCGCAAAATATTGACATTACTGTTTCTTTTTTCAGGTCTCATCATAGAGTGATGGCTTCGTCAAGAGAAAATTGCGTTAATGATCCAGAAACCTTCTGCTACATATGTGGCTGTTACATGCTAGTTCGTCAAAGGCGCAATATATCAAACTTTGTGATCCGCACTTATAAGGCATATTTTGATGTTCCTCTTGGCGATCAAGAGAAAAAGTGGTCCCCATATGCTGTTTGCTATAGTTGTGTGAAACATCTTCGTGAGTGGACGAAAGGAATCCCCATGGTGTGGCGAGAGCCAAAGGATCATGTATCGGACTGATATTTCTATCTGTTGAAAACTAAAGGGATTGGCAAGAAAAATCGGCACAAGATCGACTACTCCAACATTCCCTCGGCGATCCGGCCAGTACCTCATTCTGAGTACATATTTACTAGTTCCGATTTTCAGTGGATATGCTTCCTCCGAGGATGAAAAGGATGTACCTGATATGGACGTCCACGGAATGGATTCAGAGTCTGCAGATTCATCATGAGATGCTGAACAGTAATTAGCTCCTCACTATTTGAATCAAGAGGATTTCAATGATTTGATACGTGATTTGGAGCTCTCCAAAAAAGCTGCAGAGCTTTTAGCCTCCAGGTTGAGGGAAAGACATATGCTTGACAGGTCGGTACGGTTATCATATTACCGAACAAGGGAGAGTACATTTGTTAGGTATTTCTCTGAGGACAAACAATTTGTATAGTGCCACGATGTTCCTGGTCTGTTTACAGAGTTGGGACTTGGCACCTATAGCCCTGCTGAGTGGAGACTGATTTTGGATAGCTCCAAGCGTAGCCTCAAGTGTGTCCTTTTGCATAATGGCAATGACTTTTGTGCAGTTCCTCTCAGGCACTCTGTCCATCTGCGAGAAACTCACGATGATATAAGAATGGTCATTGATTTACTTAAGTACCATGAATACAATTGGTCAACTTCCTCCTTGGCCAGCAGAAGGGATATACAAAGTTTCCGTGCTATATCTGTATGTGGAACAGTTGAGCCCGTGACAAAGACTGGTCCCTAAAAGATTGGCCAGTTCGGGAAACTTTGGAAGCAGGAATGCCAAACATTGTTAATGAGCCAATCGTAAGTTGAGAGAAGATCGTTTTCCCTCCACTTCATCTCAAACTGGGGTTGATGAAGCAGTATGTAAAGGCGTTGAGCACTGAAAATGATTGTTTTCAGTACATAGTATCGGCGTTTCCTGCTTTGTCATACTAAAAAAATAAAAGCAGGAGTATTTGATGGTTCCCAAATCCGAAAACTTCTGAGTGATTCTAGATTCGTGAACACCATGAATGAAAAAGAGAAGGCAGCCTGGCTCCCATTTTCTGCCGTTATTCGTAACTACTTGGGAAACAAAAAAGCGCATAACTATGAGGATCTGGTTACTAATATGCTTTTAGCATATCGTGATCTGGGATGCAACATGACTGTGAAGCTGCATTTCCTAAATAGTCACCTTACCGATTCCCAGAAAATCTGGGATTTGATGACGATGGAAGAGCGCTACCAAAGTCACTGGGATAGACACATGATGGCGGACTACTGCTGAACTATTAGAAGAGATCAGCCAGAGAAGACTTACAACAGAAAGAGTTACAAACGCGAATTTTTGCCCGATTGAAATCAAGAAGAGGTCCTCCAGCCTGAGATGTACGGTCATTAATAAATTAGAATCTATTTGATTACAGTATTTGTATTTTTAATGTGTAATTCAAGTTTCTTCTCATATGCAATAAAATGTATGTGCAAAAAAAACCTGCTTTACTATAAATAGCGCAAAAGGATGATTCAAAATTACTTCAGGGCATGATGATAGGCGTGATAAAATGAAAATTATTGTATAATATTAGTTATTGATATTACGGAAATCTGTAGCATTTAGAGAGAATCTGATTTCAGATTTGAATTCAGTATGCTCGAATTAGGTAGGAAAATTTACTTTGTCAATTCACCAAATAAATTGTTCCACAGTGTAATTAAACATTTTTGAAACAATGACTCTTTCCAATGCTTTACAACAATTAGACGTCATACTAATAGGCCTATAATTGCATGGATTGAAGTGAATGCCACTCTTGAATAAAGGAAGCACATGAGCAACCTTCCACATTGAAGGAACAGTCATTGAAGAGAGGCTTTTACTAAAGAGAAGAAATAAGCAAGAGCATAAAACAGAACAATGGGAGGAATATTGTTAGGGCCACAGCTTAGACATTTTTCTAACATTTTTAATGCATTTAGCACATCATTAAACCAATCATCTCAAAAGCCATACCATCGACCTAAACTAGAATAAATTTCGTGGGATGAAAACTAATATTAGTGAATAAATGAGCAGATTATGAAATAAAGAAAAGTACGTAAAAGTAGTTATAACGGCAATAATAAATCGAGTGTATAAACAGTATAATAAACTATGAAACTATTAAAATAATTGAATTTTTATACGATACTAAAGTAATTAAAAATAGTCCTAAACGATACTAGAGTAATTAATAATAAACATATATGATAAAACTAAAAACAAGTAATTAATAAACATCAGATGTGATAGTAATGAATTAAGAGTGTCTAAACATTAAAATAAACTATGAAAGTATTAAAATAACAGAAATGTAAAGAATAACGAATGTGTAAATAGTAAAATAAACAATGGAAGTATTAAAATAATTGAAATACTATAATATGTAAATACTATAACAAGTAAAATCCTAAAAAAATTGTAACATGCTTATATTAGTAACATGTATAATATCAAAAATAACTAATGTATAGATTAAAAAATATGATCCCTTGACAATTTCGGGGGAAACCCCTTTATTTCTTACTCTTCTCCGCTAATTTAACAAAACCTTTCACCACTATTACCATTTATTTTTTACATATAAGTGTTTAATTTTAAATATTTGTAAAAAAACTTATTGTATCTCCTACTCAATAAATCTTTGAACTAGAGTCAAGAGGATGAAGAATAAAGTAACCTCTGACTCCAGACAGCGAACAGGTGCAAGCGGATAATAAGCGACCCGCAGCTACCTTGAAAATTAGCCAACGAACAAGAAAATAGGTGAGAAGGCGTGAGAGGAGGGGGCTTTAGGTTAAGTGGTGAAAGGAAGGGCACAGGGAAATTGGTAGAATAATTTTAGAGAATAGGTAGTCTCAATCTCGTTTGAGACTACAAGAGGTACGGGTAAAGCAAGGTTAATGAGTATATTTGCCTGGATAACTCAATCCTTAACCTGCTTTGAATTTAGATATGATTGAATTGGATTTGGACGTATTAATTATCCTTCACCGAAAACGAGTTTCGTTAAAAAGGGAAACGATCAGTGGCGTAGCAAAGTTGGTGGTGGGGGGGGGGAGGGGGAACAAATTTAAAAGTTACTCGAGTGTGCCGTCCCTTTTTTGAATGACAAAAACAGTTAATAGAACGGTTGAATTGTGAATTAAACTGTGTTAATCACTACTTATATTGTTTCTTTATGTCGAAGTATGGTCAAGTGTACGTGAATATACGCACACAGGCTCTAAGGTAGGCCAAGCAAGGTGACAACTGTTATTGTTTCTAAGAGTGCGATTTGAATGGATAGTGGCAGCTACGTGACCAAGGAATATAACAAACACATTGACAAAAATAGATTTTAATACACACGAAATAAAAAGGCACAATAATAAATATGGATATATAAATGGTACATAAATGAGACGGACTTAAGCTCCGAATACTAATTAGATAACCGTGGTTAGGAAATGGTTATAATGGGAGATTGAGGGTAATGAATGATTTAATTCCTTTAAAACTCGAGGGTAAGGTGGGGCACTTGGGAAAGGTCTTGGTGACCTTGATTACTCACGGTTGGTGGCCAAAAAACCCACAGCGGGTTGGGGCTCCTTTTCTCGTACTCGTGTTTGCGAGATGCGGGCCTCCTGTCCTCATGGGTCACAGAACGAATTTCGAAAGGAGGGGGGGATGACTTCTCCACACTCGGCTTGGGCGAGCTAACGGGCCTCTTGTCCTAAGAGGTCACCAGAAGATCTTCGGAGGACAGCTCCTCCAATCCTTGATCCGAAGGCGGGTGAGAAAGGCTGACGTTGCCTCACGAGACTCTTCTCCCTGACCCGAAGACACGGGCGTGATTTGCCAGCTCTTCCTTGGCTTGCGACCGTTACTCACACTTCTTGGGAGAGAGCTCGTTGAATTGCACTCCTTTTGGGGAAGTCGCGTCTAATCAAATCTGTCCGTCAGCCTGGAGCGGGGGCATATATACCCAGAGGTCTTCAAAAAAGGGAGAGAGATTGAGACCTTCTTAACCTTCGTTATTGTACGTGACACCAGAGCATTTCCTCGCGGTGAGGTGTCAAAGGCAAAGATCAGCGGGCCAGACGGGTGACAGAGGCGGGAGCCATAAACGCGGTTCACGGTGAATCTACAAAGTAATCCCCCGACCCTAGGGAGAGGGGGCGGGAAGATTGAGACAGCCGGGGGGTATCCTCGGTGTGAATTTCGCGGAGGCCTGGCGGTGAGTCAAAAAAGGGTGAGGTTGGAACGGAAGGGGGGGAGAGTAACGGCTCGCTTTCTCTCCCTAAGTACGGTCTTAGGAGGTGGGGATATAATATTATTCTAAGGGAATACCTCCACACTGTGCCAGACTAATAAAATGCATCAATATAAATTTTGATTGGTATATTTGATAAATTTAATATCTCGGCTTCACATTTTGTAGTTTAGTTCTTGTCATCATACATAAGTATTCCCTATTTAAGTGTCTTAATTATTTTGATTGCTTTATTTGACACACTACCAGACGTACCGGAGTGCACCAAAATATTGCTAATAATTGTTTTATGTCATTCATGATATTAAGCATTCGTATGTTAGGGGGCCCCGAGATGCTAATGCACCCGGGACACTAAATCCCTAGCTACGTCACTGGAAACGATATAAGGAGAACGAACGAGCGTCCGGACAAACCGGGTAAATATTTCTATAAATTAAATAAATTGAGAATATACTGTATTATTATTGGGCATTTAGAATATATATATATATATATATATATATATATATATATATATATATATATATATATATATATATATGCAGATACACACACAAAGGAAAAGTGAAAAACGATTCCGAATTCTTAAAGACCTTTTCAAGGAATGAACAGGAGGCTGGACATACATTGCCTTAAATAGTGGAAGGGGGAATTAAACTACCCACCCCTGAACCTAAATTAGGAGGTACAAATTCATGAAACAACTTTATTTGAGATTTTATGTATGTAGTGATAATGGGGTCTAACACGAACAAACCAGGGCTAATATTGAAATTTGGGAACGCGTTAATGGAGATACATTCTAATATATTTCTCGAAATATAATTACTGCATTTTATGACTGGTTTGACACTGTTCCAGTTAATGCTATGGTTAAGATTGTACATATGTAGAAAAAGCGCAAATTGTTCACTGTGATTTCGTACATTGTCTTGATGTTGCTTAACTCCAACATCTAGTTCTTTCCTGGTTTGTTTATAATAACATTTTTGGCAGTTGTTGCAGCCTATCGGATATACAATGGCAGGTCGGGGTGAGGGGATTTTCGACAAGGATACGATAAATTGTAGTCTTAAAAATAACATTTATGTTCAGAGGCCTAAGTAAACGAGGTAATTTAATGAAAATATGGTTATAGGGTTTAGCAGGATGGTTTGTGATAATTTATTGAATGCTAAGTTGAATTATATTGAGCCTAGATAACTAAGGGCACCAGCTAAGATCCTAAATATCTTAGCAATGAAAGAATTTAAGGCAGAATGCTTGAATGAAAAATAGGATATGAATCAAGGTTACAAAAATAAGTTTATTTACAAATCTAAATGAGATATTTTAATAGGAATATAGTATTTGGTGAGAACTTAATTGATTGAATTGATAAATGGGAGAGTTTAGGTTCGAATGGCGTTAATTTACAAAATCAAGGAGTCTTTGTACGACGATTTGCAGTTTTGGCGAAACCATGAATTACTGAATATACGACAACTAGAATTAAGAAAATGGCAGCAAAGTAAAACAAAGAAATATTACATTCGATTATGAATGTTTGTTATTAAAATAATTAGAAATTTTGTCGATTGATAAATAATTATTTAGGAGTAAATATATTTGAAATTATTGGGAATTGATGATTAATAATGATCGTTATTAATTGGAACTGATGGTTAGCGTAATTAATGGGTCTGGAAATGAAAGATGCCATAATTAATTTGAGTTTGATACAAGGGGGGGGGGAACAAGCTAAGAAAACAAACTTAAATTTTTGAACTCATCTTTCTCGATGAGCACAGGAATCAAATGAGAACGAAACGTGGGTGTAAACACGCTTGGGAAAAATGAAAATGTTGCCAGCCGAATTTTAGTCGTGAATACCCTATATATACATATATTGTTTTTGGAGGGGAATTTTTATAAACATGTAGGGGCGGAGAACCCTACAAGGGTAAAACTAATAAGTTTTTGGCCTGAAACTTAGGGATATTAACATTAGTTTGATAATAGGAACGCTTAGCGGATTTATAACAATTGTCTAGAAAGTACAGAGGGTAGCACAAATTTATCCCAATTTTATTTCATATTCTATCGACTTCTTTGTCTAGGTATTTTGGTGAGACAATTCTAAGGACACGCAAAAACATAGACGAGAAAACACTTTGTTTGATGTTATTATGGTGGTTAGAATAAAATGTATATAAAAGTATATGGCTGTGGGTTTTCTATATATTTCTTATTTGAAACAATGATTTGTGCGATGAATTAGAATATCCAGGAAATGGAGTGTGCGATCTTTTTCAACTTCTAAAGTAAATTTAATCGAGGGCACTAAGGTGTTAATTTTAGTAAGAAATGTATTAATATTCAAATCATTAGGCCAAAGGCAAAGGATGTCATCAACATATCGCATCCAAGTTATAGGGGTTTTATTAATTTGGGGAAGTATTCTAGATTCGAATAATTCCATGTATAGGTTTGCGAGTACAGGGGAAAAACAATTCCCTATTGCCATTCCAAAGGTTTGGCGATAAAATTTTCCATTGAAGGTAAATTTGCAATTGTTGAGGCAAAGAGGTGGAGATCAAATCTGCACGGTGCTCGTGCATTAGGCGATAGTCCAAGAAAGGACTTTTGGGGCAAAGCACTGCAACTTAGACCTACTCTAGTCGTCCTGGATCATTTCCTTGCCACTAAACTAGGCAGGGGAAAGCGAAGATGGTGGACTGAAGAATGCACACCTGCTTTCCACATTAAATATCATCGTGTAAGTCATCACTCCATGCATTGCTCATGCATCCACACATTCTTGCAATACCCTATCCACAATGCTGCCATATCTTGCCGTGCAAGACGAAACCAACAAATACAAGGACCCCTTATATGCGATGTCTGTGGAAGAGGCTGTGCCACCCATGGCGGACTCCACAGCCATCAACGATCTTCACCAAAGACGATAATCATCATCTATATATATATATATATATATATATATATATATATATATATATATATATATATAAATGTATAAATATATATATATATATATATATATATATATATATATATATATATATATATATATATATATATATATATATATATATATATATATATATATATATATATATATATATATATATATATATATATATATATATATATATATATAAATATATAAATATATATATAAATATATATATATATATATATATATATATATATATATATATAGGTGTATTTATGACAAACTTTTAGATTTACACTTCATTAATCTTCATTTACTATTGTCTTATAGTTATATTATTTTAGTTATTTCTTATATTATTTTAATCCTTTTTGAAACAATCACAATATTTAAATTATTTTGTTAATTTAGTTATTCTGTTGCTTATATCACTTTTATATATTTTATATTGAATCACTTTAATTTTAATCACCTTGTTTGTATTGCTACTTAGTCGCTCTTGTTATTATTATAATCACTATTAATCACTTTGTTTAGTTATATTTACTCACTCTTTTAATCACTTTAATTTTTTATTTAGTCACTTTCATTTTTCACTTCTGCGTATTTTTTTACCTATCTATTTCAGATGTCATTTTGTCGCTTTTGATTATTTTTCAAATGGACAAGTTGGCAGTTTGGACGCATGAATCCGGAATTTAGAGTGCGCCCCCCCCCCCCCCCGGGAATTCTTTCGGAGAATAGGTCTCTCGAAGGTCCACTTGTACTTCTCCCTTAGGGTTCCTTGGAACAGTTGCTTCGCGTCTTCTTTAGGGGGCCCGCATACGGGGTAATCCGAAGACCATGAGAGCCATGTGTTCGCTGTCAAAGAAGTATCCTTTCTCCAGTATTTCCTTTTTCTACGCGAGGGAAACTCCTGGGTACTTCTCAATAAGGCCAATACATGTCTGGGAGCGTAGGCTTCAGGGAGAGTAGCTTCTAGTCTAATAAAAAAATCAGTGGAACTTTGTTTCCGGTGAAAGCCTGACTTGGAATGTGTCAATAGGCTTTAGGACTCCAAATAGTACAATAACAAGGTGTTCAACATATTTTCCGTAAGTTTGTTAACGCAGCTCGTGAGGGCAATGGGCTGGAAGTATGCTGGGGATAGACCCACCTTCCAGTGCTTAGGAAAAGTAGGACGAAGTAGGTAATCCAGTCCGAGAGATAGTATTCCAGACCCATATCTAGTCGAAGAAATCTAACGGAAAGAACTATGTGTGTGTTCGAAGGTTTCAGAGGAAATCCTATCACATCATCAGGCCAGGGCGAAAGTTGAACTGCATTTAGAGAAAGAGAGAGAGAGAGAGGGAGAAAGAGAGAGTGAGATAAAGAGAGAGAGAAAGAGGGAAAGAGAGAAGGAAAGGAGAGAGAGAAAAGGGGGAGGGGGAGAGAAAGAGAGTAACAAGAAGTAACAAGGAAAAGAGGTACCCTAGTAGACCTTACGATCCATTTAAAGGGGGTACCTTTGAGTGAACACTTGAGCAGGCACAGTACTCTAAAGGGTCAGATTGACACTCTGGAAGAGAACTCGGGCTAAGCTTCAAGTCTCCAAGCGGCTATTTTTCAAGACTTTGTCTAATCTCGACTTGAACTGTTCAACAGAGTTGCTGTTGACAACTTCCACTGGAAGTGCGTTCCAAGTACCGCAAATGCTATATGTGAAAGATTTCCCACACAGATCACGCTGGTAACGCTTCAGTTCAAGTTTGTAGCCGTGATTTCTTGTTCTGCTCTAGCTAAGCTGAAAAATATCCCTGTAGTCTACAATGTCAAAGCCTCGAAGTATTTTGAACACTTCGATAAGCTGACCACGCAGTCTCCGGGTCTCCAGCGAGAACAAGTCTAATTCCTGTAATCTATCTAGGAACTCTTGTGTTTGATAGAGGAAATCAATTAAGTTGCTCTGGCTTTCACACGTTCTATTCTTGCGATATCCTTTCGAAACGAAGCACTCCAAAATTGCACGACATACTCCAGGTGCGGTCAGACAAGGGAGTTATACAAACACAGTACTATCTCCTTGCTCCGATATCCAAACTGTCGCTTTATATAACCTAACATCTTTTGGGCTTTCTTCTCCGCCTCAATACACTACCTCGAGAACTTGAGATCGCTAGCGATAGTTACACCCAGGTCATTCTCAGTGTCGGTGGATTCAAGAGCAGTGCCATTAAGGATATCCTGAGATTGGGGTTTTCGGTGGCCGATATGAATCACTTTGCATTTGTTCAAGTTAAAAGGCATTTGACACGTGTTCGACCACTCCCCAATCTTCCGAAGATCATCATGAAGGCGGGCAGTATTTTCTTCTTTTGCAACGTTCACACCAAAATTGGTATCATCGGCAAATTTAGAAATCTTCGCAATCATGTCACCGTCAATGTCTTTGACGTAAATGATGAACAGTAGTGGCCCCAGGACAGAACCTTGAGGAATACCGCTAGTAACGGGCACCTAATCAGAAGCCTGTCCATTCAATACCACCCGTTGCCATCTGCCACTCAGCCAGTTCTCTATCCAACTCGCTACATCTACGTCTATGCCCAGCGCACGCACTTTCGTGGATGAGGCGGCGGTGTGGTACCTTTTCGAAGGCTTTTTGAAAGTGTAAGTAGATAACATCCATCGCCTTATCCAGGTCGTGTTCACTGAAAACGAAGTGGAATAATTCCACAAGATTCGTTAGGCATGAACGTTGCCTTCGGAAACCATGCTGGGAACTCCTCAATCGCAAGTTGAACTCTAAATATGACGTCATTTTATCCCCTATGATGCTTTCCATGAGTTTACCAACTATTAAGGCTAAGCTAATAGGTCGGTAGTTCGACGGCTGGGTGAGGTCTCCTTTCTTGAAGATTGGACTCACCTCTGCTTCACGCCAGTCTCTAAGAAAGTATCCAGTCCGGATTGACATGTTGAAGATTGTGCTCAGATATAGTGACGCTTCATTACGCACTTCTTTCAAGACTTTAGGTAAAAAGCCTTCTGGGCCAGGGGGCGTATTCTTCTTTAGATCAGTGATCTTTTTCCTATTTCTCCTTGGGTGAAGTCCATTTCCTCCAGCTTTTTTCCAAGTAAGAATCCGTGTGCTGGGGGATGGGACCACACTCTTCAGTAAACACTGAAGAGAAGTAGTCGTTCAAGAGGGTAGCATTTTCTGCATCTGAGTGCTTTAATGCGCCCTATAGCAATGCCTCTGGGCATTCCTATAACAAAAACCTCCTGGGCAACTTATATAAATGGCATAAAATTTTTATTTGTAATAATACTGTAATCATTTTTCTACATAAGCTCCATTAACATCTATACACTTTCTTAATCTATGAATCCAACGGTAAAGACCATCTTTGTAGAATTCACGGGGTTGTCTCTGGCACCAAGTAATGACCTGCTTTTTTGCTTCATCTAATGATTGAAACCGGGTTCCTTTTAGGTGTCCCTTTAAATTTGGAAACAGAAAAAAGTCAGAGGGTGCTAAATCAGGGCTATAAGGGGGATGAGCAAGAGTTTCCCATCGAAATTCCCGTAGCTGAGATCTCACAGCTTTGGACGAATGTGCAGGGGCATTGTCATGGTGGAACAAGATTTGCTTGTGGAGCTTTCCTCGTCGTTTTTTGGCTATTGAAGTTTTCAGCTTCCTTAAAACTCCTTCGTAATAGCTGGATGTAACAGTTTTTTGTCCTTCTAAGAAGTCTATTAAAATAATTCCCTCCGAATCCCCAAAAACTGTAGCCATTATCTTCTTAACGGACCTCTCTGTCTTGAACTTGATAGGCCCTGCTGCCCCCCTTGGGTGCCACTCTTTTGATTGATTTTTACTTTCATGATCAAACTGATACACCCAAGTTTCATCTCCCGTTACGAGGCGCTCAAAAAAACTATCCTCGTTTGCTTCAATCTTGGTCAAAATAGCCAAAGAAAGGTTGGCCCTATGATTCAGCTGGTCTTCTCGCAACGCTTTTGGGACCCAACGTGCTGAAAGCTTGCTCAGGCCAAGATTTTCAGTTAGAATTCCAAATGCTGAGCCATGAGAGATTTCACATGCATTGGCAACTTCATCAATAGTAATACGGCGATCTTTATCCACTAGATTCCTCACAAGCTCGACATTTTCTGGGTTAATGGAGGTGGAGGGTCTCCCTTCACGTGGATCATCTTCAACTTCTTCTCTGCCCCCCTTGAAGCGCTTAATCCAGTCGTAAACTACCGCTCTACATGGCGAAGAGTCACCATAAACCTGTTGTAGAGCGTCAATAATCTTAACAGGCTTCCAATCAAGTTTAGTCAGGAATTTAATGTTCGCTCTTATCTCAAAATTTGCCATTTTATGGGTTCAAAAAAGTAACCTTTTTGAAGCACATCTAATACAAAGAGTCTCGACAAATTGAATGACGAATTTTGTAGGAATTGTTCAGAAAACATGAAAGTCGTGTTTGACCCTGTATTTACTTGTACAAAATCGAACATTTCAATAATCTGGCATTTGTCTGAGAACTTTTTGACTCACCTACGTACTGTTCCAAATAACATCTCTTAAATTTCACACACAAACAAACAAACACACGTTCCCAGCTCGATCAAAAGAGCACGCTATCCTGCCCACTCGACTCGCTGCTTTCTTCGTATAAAGGTCGGTAACCATTCCTTCTACAATTATTCATTTACCTCCAAACAAATCATACTGAGTTAATTCCACTCTCACATTCTTTGCAAACGACCATACGAGAGTAAGTCCTAATTATATTTAGTTCTCATTGCAGCCCCAATCCAGCACATTATAGATACTCTAAATTACTACACTATATCAAAGATACTCTATCAAAGGTACTATATTAGATACTCTATATTATTTACTATATTGTTATTTACTCTATTATTCACTCTATATTGTTTCACCATATTATTTACCATATTTACTTAACCTACTAATCTCATTGTACATTCGTTGATTTTATCAATATATTTATATCTGTGTAATTGTCTTTCTTAACGCCCAAGCAATTATCCTAAAATTTATTTCGCTGTTGCCTTTAGGCCTAAAGCTAAAGGCAGACATCTTCGATCAAACAAAATTTATGGCTATGGTTTTCGAAACGCTATCTAGGCTGATTTATTAACGGAAGATAAATCACATTGATAACCATACACTATAGCCATCCTAATTCACTAAAGGGCCAATCGTGCAATGGTTTGGTTTACAGCTGTTTACATAACCAAAGAACTCCTTTGGATTCTCCTTGCAAAGTCTCGTCAATCGGAACTCCTCGGCAAGCTTTGCCGCCCTTATGCTGTACTTCACTCTCCTAGCTAGCCTATGGTAGTCCTCAAAGTCTCCAGAAACTTTTGACTGCCGGTGCATTCTGTCGATTAAACCAATTTGGTTGAAAAGAAGACCGACGAAGGCTTTTTAAAGGGATGAATCGTGATCGAAGACTCATTAACGTAGTTTTGAATCTATTCCACGAATCTTCAACATCCTCGCACACTTTAAGCCTCGCATCAGTCAATCCAGCAAGAAGACTGGCAAAGTCTGCTCTTCTTAAATCAAGTTTCCTGGATTTACTAATCGCAGACTCTACCTTGGGGCCTGTGACTATAAATCTGACTAGTCGGTGATCACTTCCACCGAGCTCTTGACATACAGAGAGATCCTCAACGATGTCATCATCAGAGTTAAAAACCAATTTGAGAGTATTATTGTCTCTCGTCGGCTCTCTCACCCATTGAGTTAAGCAACTCGTTTTTTGCGTACTCCAGGAGTAGTGCGTTCTCGTTACTGGGTTATCTGGTTTCCCAGTCAACTTATGTATTGAAATCACCCATGGCGATACACACACTGTCTTGAACAAGTTCACCCAGTAGCCGGTAGAGATCTCTGTCCTTTTCAACGAGTTGGGAAGGGGACTGTAAAGCAGCAAGGTTTTGTATCTGCCAGGACCTATATCTAGGTCAACTCCTATTAGCTCGTTGTCGGATCATGTTGCAGTTCGTCGATTTGAGTGTATCCTTGGCATACATCACACTGATACTCTCTCTGTCTGGCCTATCTTTTTGGAAGAGTTGGTAACCGAGAATCGTGAATTTACCTTCAAAATATCAGTTCGAGGTTTTTACCCACGACTCTGTTATGGCTACCATTTCAGGTTCTTTCGTCGCTACGAGGCCACGAAGTTCAAGAAATTGTTTCTGATTGACCTCGCATTAAACACAAGGACTCCCTACGCTTTTCCGTTTCCCCGTCTTATTTATATCTCTATTCTCTTTTGGTGGTGTTGTGGCACCCTTTTCTGTGCCTTCCGCAAAGGTCGTTCCAGGGGTGACTTTGGGGGTACTGGCGCACGTCCACCTTCACTCTGGGCGGTACCGTGGCCTTTGAGTTCACACCACGACATCTTGTCTCAGGTTTGAGAGTACAGCCTTTTCTTTAAAGGAAAGGTGCACCCCTTACCTTTGATAGAGATCGTTTCTACCATAAAAGATGCGGAAGGGGTCGACACCCCCCCCCCCTCCGCCGCACATAAATCTGCTAGTCGTTGGTTCAATGAGAAGTTTCTCAAGTAAGCGATCCAGCTTGGACCTCTTCTTAGGAGCATCCCGACCACGACACGTCTGCAGGTTTTCAGCCCACAGTCATCCACAGCCCCCATGACTGTCTTGGGGATCTCGCCTGTAGGGCGTCTCTACCTCATCTAAGGTAGAGATCGTTGCCACTTACCATCAGGGCAACTACTGAACTCTCAGAAATCTGAGATTTCTCCTCTACTCTTATCTGGTGGTTTCCACGTCCTGGCAGACGGTTTCCCCTTACACTAGAGCGAAAGCAGGCTGCTAGCATGGGTTGCAGATCCCTTGATTGAGAATCACCGATAAGGATGACCCTCGCACATTCGACTGCAGAGGATAGAGTCTTCCCTTTCGGAAGCGACTTCTCTGTTTACTCTTTCTTCTCCATATTTTTTTATTTATTTCCTATATTCCTCTGGTTTCACTTCTGTTTCTGCTTTGGGTCCGCTCCACGACATCCTGTATCATGTTACATAGTACAGCCTTTCATTTAAAGAAATGATGCACTCCATTCCTGTGATAGAGATCGTTTCTACCATAAAAGGTGCGTCAGGGTCCACAAATAAGACCCCTTCCACCGTAAATAAATCTGCCAGGCGTCGGTTCAAGGAGATGTTCCTCGAGTGAGCTATCCGGGTTGGACCTCTTCTTGGGAGCATCCCGACCACAACACATCTGCAGGTTTTCACTCCACAGTGGTCCACAGCTCCCATGACCGTGTGTAAGACCCCTTCCACCGTAAATAAATCTGCCAGGCGTCGGTTCAAGGAGATGTTCCTCGAGTGAGCTATCCGGGTTGGACCTCTTCTTGGGAGCATCCCGACCACAACACATCTGCAGGTTTTCAATCCACAGTGGTCCACAGCTCCCATGACCGTGTGTAAGATCTTTCTTTCAGGGCCTACCTTACCTCTTTTGAGGTAGAGGTCGTTGCCACTTACTATCAGGGCAACGTCTGAGTTTTCGGAAATCTTGATTTCTTCGCCTCTACCCTGATTCGGCGGTTTCCCCGTCCTGGCAAGCAGCTTACCTTTACACTAGTGCGAAGGCGGGGGGCTAACAGTTGTTGCAGACCCCGTGCTTGAGAGTCGCAAATAAGGTTGAGTCTCGCACATTTAGCTGCAGAGGAAACAGTATTTCCTTTTGGAACCGACTTGTCCGTTTCCTCTTAAATCTCCATATTTTTCCTTCTTTTCTTCTTCTTTCCTTTTCCTATCTTCCTCTGGTTTCACTTCTGTTTCTGCTTTCTTTTCTTCTGTTTCTACTTTCTCTTCTTTTTTCTTTCCCTTCTTCCTCTTTCTCTTTTCGTTTTAGCCCTTAGAGCCAGTCCCGCAGCAGTTGACTCCAGCTCTGGGACGTTGGAAGGCTGGCGTGGCACTGCCGAAGCAGTGCTCGCTTCTTGAGCAAGGGTCTCGTCGGTGGATCCAGCCACGTCGGTGGGAGATACATCGTGAGCCGACTGGACCTCTAGTCTTGAAGACAACTCGGCGATCCTGTCGTCGAGACGGCAAAGCTGACGCGTGTATTCAGACTCTAGGTTCTGCAGCTTCCTCTCCAGTGCTTTGGATTTTTCCTCAGATGATCTATATAGATCCTTGAGCTGTTGCATTTCTCCTTTAAGGACACAGTCAGTGCAGATACTTGCCGGGTGGCATTTCAAGTAACACCTCTCCGGGAAGTCCACGCACCACTTGTCCTTTTTTTGCCACCGAACATGTGTATTTAAGAGCAGCCGGTCCTTTATGCTCACGGCCACAAATGAGGCAGCAAGAATATGTGCGACGGTTCTAGGGTTAAAAAATATGGAACCACAAACCCTCGACCAGGGGCGCTACGGTTAGTGGAATTACAACTCATCTCATAGAATATTTTCTAGCCCTGTGCTGGTGAAGAAGAGGGCGCGATGGAGAGAGGGCATTTGCTCTAAAAAATCGAGCAGGGCTTGGCGTAAAGTAAGCTGGCGAATTGCAAGGGCATGATTTTTCTGGATAGGAGTGAAAGCGCAGGTGGAGAACAACGATATTACAAATGAGCCGTTTGATATGCGGCTATCACACCAGCACGCTCTCCAAGACACCAAGGGACCGCATTCTTCCTATTCATTGACCCCAGTCTTGTAACCGAATACTTTAATCGCAAGCACAAGATATGTGAAATAACGAACTGCGAAGTTAATGTCTCCAAAGTGGCCAATGGAAGCATTCGTAGAAGTATTCACGAAAGCTACCCAATCGGCTCTAGTGGCATTCCACCTCACGAGGTGGAATTGGCATTCGTAGAAGCATTTTACGAAAGCTACCCAATCGGCTGTAGTGACATTCCACCTCACGAGGTGGGATGGGCATTCGTAGAAGCATTCACGAAAGCTACCCAATCGGCTGTAGGGACATTCCACCTCACGAGGTGGGATGGGCATGGCTCAAGCGCCACAGTCTGCAACATAATTGGAAAGTGGTCACTTCTGCATAAATCGTCCAGTATTTTCCATTCATAGCTAGAAAAGCAATCAGGGAAACAATGGGATAAGTCTACACAACTAAAAGACTATATAAACATGCCACGACGTAGCCGTCTAGTGAAAAAAAATATGCATTGTAATGTTAAACTCGATTCAGTAAACAGCCCTTCAGGTTACATACCCAAACTCTCTAGACTGGATTCCTTTCATTAGAAGCACACAAAAATAAGAATGGCAATCGGAGCTGAGATAGGCATAAAACACTGGACACATGTTATACCTTCACCCTGACAGGCGTTTTTCAGAAACTTATCGAATAAGGTCTAGCAAGTGAAACAAGCGCATCCATCGCCTCGAATGTAGCACTTTGAAAATTGTGCTTCGTTCACCAGGATGAAAGGATTACCAAGAGCCACCACGCCAAGATGTTTATGTGAGTTAAAAACTTCAAAACTCCGAAACATGAGGAACCGTCGGTTCCCAGTTTAAGCCGACTTCCTCCTGGGACTTGGAGACATCCACGTACATTAGTATGGAGCCAAAGTGACACGAAGTGTGCCTCCAAAAGGTCAAACGCAATAATCCCGGTGTTGTGAATGATTTTAGAGCAGCGGTGTGGCAACAATTGGTCAAAGGTCGTACCTTCCAGTGTGGCGTCCTGGACAGAACTAGGGTCATCCTCGTGTCGAGAGCTACACAGAGCTCTCGAAATAATTTCCTAAGGGCTTAGGATATGACTGGAGTATCTCGGCGGCATAGGCATGGTCGAGATCGGCCGCGAATGAATTTAAAGCTGTTGGCAAATGAGGTAAACACCAGGCAAGTGCATACAAATGCATAATGAACTATGTACAGCGTAGAACGAGTAGCGTCTCCCTCGCATCAATAAGTAGTCTATCAATGAGGGGCGGTTAGGTTGTCTCTTGGGCATAGAGGGTGGCTGTGAAGGTAGCAAAACCTCCTTCGAGAGGCGACATGAGAGATTTATTTTCGGCGTGACGCTTACAAAGAGGCGTAAATTGAAAGGCTGGGAGGATGTGCAGCACATGTGAAGGAGAAACGCAATGCTTCCGTAGGCAATGGAGTTTACTACAGGGATTGGGGCTAGGTTCGAGTGAACCGTGGAGTAGCAGAGCTGTGTTTATTTTGGTACTATGGTTATCTTTAAAAACAGAAGAGAAGTTTGTGAGGTGCAGGGGACAGTAGAGATCGACGGAGGAGCAGTTTTGGGCGCGGGATGGGTTGGTGGAGGTAGGACAAAAAAGGACATTTGCATAAAAGCCAGAAGAGCTGTAGCGAGCTAAGACTCGCTCCCACGCCTCTCGAGTACTCGAAAAAGAAGAGTACTTGGGTGGAATTGCACTTCTGTCAGGAATTTTTACTTTATTTAAGAAACTTTGGGAGCAGCCATCCAGTTATAATGGACTTTTTCTGGCGACGATTAAATCATAACAAAGGATGAAGCATTCAAATCAGGTCACCCAATTTAAAGTTAAAATTAGTATAAAACTGGTGTAGAATTACAAATCAGGAAAGATTCTACACTTAAATAATAAAAATGAAATAGATGAAGCACGAATAGACTCATCTGCTAGAAGTCAGTGAGGGCAGATGGCGCAAAGTATATTTTATTTGATAAAGATGATAAGCATGATGTTAGAAAACTTGTAAGGGAGGAGCAGTCAAATAATATTTGGGTGATGGTACAATAAAGTTACTTTGGAATGGCAAAGTGGCCTTCACCGGAGTTCATATGCAGAAGGGGAGGCCAAGTGTGACCAATTCATAGTCGAGAAAGAGCCACCCCGAAGAATAGGAGCTTTTGGGTACACGATGCCCAATACCGTACCTACTGCTTAATATTTGATAGTTCGAAATTGGTGCAGTCTTCTCATTATCTCTGCCACAAATCCCGAACATACTTCTGAACAACAATGCATTAGTCTTTGTATGGTAATCCATAAACTGTTATGATATTGAATGGGGGCCAACCGAGCAGCTCGGTCACCCTCTTCAATTCCAGGAACTTCAATATGACCCAAGGTCCAACAAAAGGCGTTTTTGATTAGCCGCACAGGATGTTTTTATACCTCAGGATGAGGGGAGAAAACTGGCGAAGGGAATCTTAAATGCTTCTAGAGTCAGAAACAAATATATTATCGTTTGAAGAAAGTGTAAGGGTGAGGGGAAAGGCAAGAAGAAAATGCACAAATCTCGATGGTGAATATTAATGCCATCTGAAATAGAGAAGTGTCTGACGAGTCACTAGAATAAAATGCTGTTGCACCCAATACTGTATCTGACGTAGATTCATCAGAATATATGGGGCATTGTGTGATGTGGAAGGTAGAATGTTCAAAGAATGAACAATTCAGCACCTGTAAATCCATGGATTTATCACGGTGCCACACACCAGTACAGGGAGCGAAATACAACTTGATGGGCCTCCTAAAAGATTTTTTATGTCGCTGATTTGGCGACTGTCACCAAAGGCATACGTCGTTGTAGCCTATTATTAAGCTAATTAAAAGAAAACAAAAAGCATAAAAAGTACGCACAAACAAAAGAAACCAAACCAAATAAAACAAGAAACGAAACAACGGCAAGAAGAAGGACGCACCCTCCAGCCTAGGGGAAGACCTGTCTCCCCCTGCACTGGGGCATGTGACCAATACCAAAGAGAGTAAAGTAAAACGAAGAATTCAGTCAAGAATTGTTTGTCCATGAATCGATCCCGGTACCAGGACTGGTAGCGTGTGCGGAGATCACCCAGAAAGGGACATTCAACAAGAATGTTCTGAAAAGTATGATAGACAACGCATTCGTCTCAATAAGGTGCAAAAGAGCGCTTCAACAAATGACGGTGCGTCCCTTGAGTGTGCCCAATTCGAAGATGACAGAGAGATACCTGAAGCTCCCGTGGTATGGATGGGGGCAGGGGGGAGGGGGGTTAGATCCACTGAGATAGTTGCGGCACGATAGCACGTAACTTTAAGTTCCCCTTGGACGTTTCCAATCCCCTTTGCTAGGCAGCGCGGAGGGCTGCCGTGATTCCTGTCATGTAGTCAGTGTGAGGTAGAGCAAAACGCTATCCTGGGTGTATAATACTCGCGGCCTCCTTGGTGCCCTCGTCGGTGCGCTAATTACTCGCCTTCCTCACAGGTTGGGGAACTCAGCAAAAGATAACCTTGATATCATTGTCATCATGGATGCTACTAACCAGAATGTGCGGAGACTTCAATGCCCCTAGAGCACTGAGGGCGCTTTGTAGGTCGTTAAAAATAACCGTCCTGGATAGGAATCGTTATCCTTCAGACCGAATGGTGTATTGTAACTAGCCTGACTGTGGAAACAGACGCACCAGCTGGTAGAGCTACGCTGACTTCAAAGAGAGGGGATACACCAGAGTAGCCGACCCCATCCTGTGACTTGGAGTGATCCCTGTACAGTGACACGGATCCAGTGTGGTACGAATTGTGCTCCTAAAAGGTCCACCACAATACTCTCGGAGCTGTGGATGCTTTGGGAGTAGAGGTGTGGCGACAAATTATCAAAGGTGCTACCCTCCAACAAATGACGGTGCGTCCCTCGAGTGTGCCCAATTCGAAGATGAGAGAAATGCCCACACATCCTAAATCCCATTGGTTTGGGCATAGCTGGCAGTATGTCGAAGGGTGCTACCCTCCAGGGTATCTTCGTCTACATAACCAGAAGCGCCGCTGACTCGAGAGCTATACCGAGCGTTCGGAGCAGTTTCCTACCTCCTGAAAGAATAGGTATCACATCTGGATTACCAAAGTATGAAAAATGGCCACACATCCTAAATCCCATTGGTATGGGCATAAATTGAAGTATGTTGAAAGGTGCTACCATTGATGCAGTGAAGATGCTTTGGTGTACTTCGGAAGAAGGCGTTTTTTTGTGGGGAAAAGAAAATTGCAGATATACCTGCAATCGATGATAAGAGAGGCAAAACACCACTTTCAGTATATAGGCTCTTTTAATGGTGGGTACTAAAGGCACCGCTGTAAAGTTTAATGCTCATGTTTCTGATGAGTTTTAACAAGCTACTGGCCGTTGGTGATGCGGAAGAGTAATCATTACATCTGTAATTTAATTTGAATTGGACAAGGGTGGTCTATAACATCCATAGTGTACATCTGTCGCTACACCATGAAGTGTGGGAGAGGACTTTAAAATAATGCGTCTCCATGCATGTGGTTATGGTGCGATTTAATTGCGTAGCCATGATAATTTTGAGTCAAGAATCATAACCTTAAACATCTCGGCAATTAATTTTATTTCGGTGTTATGCTGGAAAATAGGCAGAGGAGTTGTGCACAACTTCTCCGGTAAACATATGTACATGACTGGTTTTTATTCCCCAAAAGCTGAAGCCTTTTGGAAATGCTCGTTACGATACCGTGTTGGCAGAAAAACTGTAGACTGTCAATTGCTAAGGAAATCCAACGAGACACAAAATAACGACACGTCGTCTACAAAGAGCGTAGCCGAAGCTCCTGGCAGGTTTGAGAGCAAGCTAATAATTGTTATAGCAATACAGGTGTCACTCAAGATATTCCCCTGCGAGATACCTTCTTCCTGTCTCCTCATATCCGAGTAAGTTTTTCCAATGCGGACTTTAAAATTACGGGAAGATAAAAAAAACTAAATGAAGGTTAGTAAAAGATCCCACATTCCCCAAGAATACAGCTGTTGCATGATTCCGTGTCGCCATGTTGTGTCGTAAGCTTTCTCAATGTCGAATAAGATTGATAACAAAGGATGTCTTCTCGTAAAAGATTCACGTATTGCAGTCTCAAAAGGTACAAAGAGGGGAATTGTACTGCGGTGCTTAGAAAGGCCCCATTGGAATGGAGAAAAGTTTACCAGGTTCTGAAAAAGTCACACCCGGACGTTAACCATTTTCTCTAATAGTTTTATCAGGCAGCTCACGAGGGAGATAGGATGGTAACTTTCTGTATTCAAACATCTTTGCCGGTTTTAAGGAAAGGCAAAACAACTCTCATTCGAAAAAAGGTCGATAAAAGCCCTTTACCCAAATAAGGTTGAAAACACCCAGTAAAAATAAGGCAGAGTGCGAATGAGGTGACGTAAAAAAGTCAATAGATCTTGTCAAGGCCAAGAGAGGTCGATACACATTAGGAAAGGGTAGCACGCATTTGATAAACCATAAAAAGTTTATTATAAGGACAGTCGAAGGTTGGGCTTATATTAAGTTGTCGAGACCTCTTTGAAGCCTTGTAGGCTACAAATTTCTTTGGTTATCCGTCAATGCTGCTTACGCTGTGAAGTCAGTTGGCTAAAATGTTGGCTACCATCGCATGGTCAGATATAACCGTTATATTTACAGTCAAGGCCGGAGCGACATGACCGGTGTATTTGCACTGGATAATGTTTTAGTTTATTCTCTTCCAGATCTTAGCAGCTGGAGTAAAGAAAAATATCGAGGACGCATATTTATACCACGAGGTTTGACGGGCCTGTCGAAGTTCCTTCTGGCGGAATGTCCAAGGTTTACTTCTTTCGGTGTTCAAAACAATGCTGAAGTGGTCACTCCAGTGCAAGTAGTAAAGAAATGACCACTGTAAATGATACGACGTATTGCCGTTGACATGACCCCACAGAGGATGACGGGCAATAAAATTGCCTAATAATCAAAAGGTGGGGGTATTTGTTCTAAAAGTTACAAAATATAGGTATAAGGTGCAAATTGCTAAAAAAATAGAGAAACCCCTCACGGTCCCCGCCTGCTGAGCAGTACGAATGGGAAGAGGAATGGCGTAATGAGCTTTCGTTACTGAAAAGTAAACTCCCCTATGTGCAGAATCTCCAGGGGATGAAGGGAAATTGAAGACTTAAAATTCAGAAATAAAAGGGAAAGAGCGAAGTCAGATTTTATTATCCTGAAGACAAACAACTGAAGGTTGCATGGCGGATAAAAGAACTTTAAGTCCTTCTCACTTTGGGAGAACTTATTAGGCGGTTTTGCTGTGAAAAAGAACCTATTGCCTTGCGAGTAGAGACTAATGGACTAATGTGGAAATTATACTTCTACTGGCAAAAGTAATTGGTGTAGGGTATAGCCTCCCAGAAGAAAGTGCAGGGTAGCAGAAGCTTATTGTCTCGTCCCGAATTGGATGTAATCAAGTCCCAAGAACTAGGGGAATTAAAATTAAAATGTTAGAGTGAGCATGAGGAAGTACATATCCAGGGGAAAAAGATAAGTACAAAATGACGAATGCAGAAGGGGTAATTGATGTATTACTGGGGGGATCTGCTTGGAAGTACAGGTAATTTTTGTGGGACGGGGCCTCAGCGACAGAGTTACTGTCAACCTCGATCCCAAGGAATCTGGGTCCTTTAGCTTGGGTGGTAGCTACGGAGTAGGAGAAAAGTCATTAGGTCTTGGATTATGTCTCGGACAGGTCAGGTTATATTTCAGTGGGGGGTTACGATCGCCCAAGCTTCGAAGTCCCTCAAGGGGGCCCTCAGGGTGGCTGCCTAAGTCCAATTCTATATAGTATCTTCACAGTGGATTTACCAAGGTCAGTCAACGATTCTACGAACTATATACAATTTTCCGATGACACCACAATAATCGCGAACGCCGAATATAGGCATCTTCTGACAATGGCAAGGATTACAGCGGCCGATATCGCTAGCATAAATGAGTTTGAACGGAAGTGGAGGATCCGTACAAATGCAGACTTGTTTTTAATTATACCAATAGGAAGAAGAAAAACCTAAAGAGTAAAGATAGAGAGAGAGAAAGATATAGATACAAAAATGAAGGAAAGGTTCTCAGGCTAAAGGGAAACACATTTTATTATTAATATTTTTTGTATTTTTAGGAGCCCGTCTGGCGACTGCCTACTTGGGCATAGGTCACAGTAATCACGAGAGCCTAGGATTTAAAAAAATAAAAAATTTAGGAGCCTAACTGGCGACTGCCCACTTGGGCATAAGTCGCTTAACAGCCTAGGAATAAGCTATATAAAAACAACAATATGCAAAGACAAACAAAACAACAATATTTAATACAAGGAAAAGGGCAACAAGCAAGAAGCAAGCTAAAGCGTCGGAGGGAGCAACGCCTCCGCCCGGCGCAGGAACGTGCGACCTACGAAAAAACAACAAAAAAACAAAAACTAGTTAAATAAAGAGGATAAGCCCGTCCTCCTCCAAAAAGTCATAGAGTCCATAAGTCAATGTATATGAACCCGTCCCGAGTACAAGGGATAAGTGGTAGCGACCTCGGTCCATTTGGTACGGGTCAGGTAACGTGCACGACGATCTCCCAGAATGGAATATTCGACAAGAATGTGACGAACATTCTGGGGAACGACGCAGTCTTCACAATAAGGGGCCAGCGAGCGCTCGATCAAATAGCGATACGTTACACGAGTGTGCCCGATTCGGAGACGAGATAACGCGACCTGAAGCCATCGCGGCATTGGGAGATAGGTCCATGGGAACAGTTGCGGCGCAATGGCACGAACTTTTAAGTTCTTCTCGACCGTCTCCCATCTTCTTTGCCAAGCAGTCCGAAGAGCTGCCCGTATTCCTGCCATTTAGTCAGTGCGAGGAAGAGCGAAACGCTGGTCCAGTCGCAGAGTCCTCGCGGACTCTTTGGTGCCCTCATTCGCCGCAATTCTTACATGTCCGGGAACCCAGCAGAAGATAATCTCGACATCTGCCCGGCTCGCCAAAACCGTGGCGTCACGGATATCGCGAACCAGGGGATGCGGAGATTCCAATGCCCCGAGAGCACTCAGGGCGCTTTGTGAGTTGCTATAAATCACAATCGGATCTCCGAACCGGGCACGTCGCGTAATCTCCTGTACCGAGTGGTGTATTTCAACAAGCTCGGGAGTCAAGGCAGACGCAGCGCCTGGTAGAGCCCCGCTGACTTTAAAAAGAGGGGATACGGCGTGGAAGCCTACCCCCTCTTGGGACTTGGAGCCATCCGTATGCACTGGCACGGTTACAGCGTGACACGAGGTGTGCTCCAAAAAGGTTAAACGCAATACCCCGGCGCTGTACAAGCTTTGGGAGCAGAGGCGTAGCGACAAATAGCCAAATGTGGTACCCTCCAGGGTGGCGTCCTGCGCAAAACCAGAAGCACCAACGGACCAAAGCTATACCTAGCTCTCGAATTAGTTTCTTGGCCCTCAACCCAAAGGGTTTAGGGTATGACTGGCGTCTCTCAGCGGTATATGCACCGTCGAGATCAGCTATGGATGCAGTGAGAGCTGTTGGCGACCGAGGGAGGCGCCAGGCTCGCGCGTACAGGCGAGTGATGCACTACACGCTGCAAAGAGCGAGTGGCATATCCCTAGAATTGACCAACAAGCTCTCAATGGGGGAAGTGCGGAAGGCACCGGTCGCAAGGCGAAGGTCGGTGTGGTGGATCGAATCCACCTTCCGCAATAAACGCTCGGCTGCAGATGCCTTAAACTAGCATCCGTAATCGAGCTTCGAACGAACAAATGATGGCTAAAAAAGTAAGGCAGTAGCCCTATCAGTACTCCAATCGCTGAACGTCACGGAACGGAAAATGTCCATGGTGCGGGGACAAGAGAACCTAAGCCTGCGAATATTAGCCTTCCAGGTAAGGCGTCGGTCAAATACAAGACCAAGGAAACGGTGCGATTCAACCACATCCAGGCGTACCCCATTAAGAAACAAGTCTGGGTCGGGGTAGAGCCGTAGATGGCGGCAGAAGTTCACCACCTTAGCCTTGGCCAAGGAAAACCGAACCCTATGCGCTTCGGCATATCGAGAGACGCGGCTCAATGCCTGTTGGAGTCGACGCTCCAGAGTTGGCATCTGGGCCGCGCCAAAAGAGATCGAAAGGAAGTCCACGTGGAGCGTAGCGAGAACATCTTCCGGAAGCACCGAGGTAATGCTGTTGATGCTCAGGGCAAAGAGTGTAACACTGAGGACACTTTCCTGCGGGACACCCTCTTTCTGCTCCTTTGGGCCGGATAGGGCTCCCCCCACCCGTATGCGGAATCCACGATCTCGCAAAAATTTAGATATAAACATTGGGAGGCGTCCCCTCACCCCCATCGTGTGGTGAGTCTCCACGATACCGTATCGCCATGCGGTATCATAAGCATTTTCCAGATCGAAAAACACCGTGGCGTAGTGCTGTCTACGAAGGAAGGCCTCGCAGATGGCATTTTCCAGTCGGAGCAGAGCATCCGACTGGAGTGGAACTTGCGGACGCCGCACTTTGCAGAAGACAGATGGCCTTCGCTGTCGAGGAAGAAGGCTAGTCTAACATTTACCAATTTCTCCATCAACTTGCACACGCAAGAGGTTAGAGAGATTGGGTGAAACCCAGGCGGAGTAGCATGATCTCTCCCCGGTTTGCGAAAGGCGAGCACAGTAGTGATTCGCCAGGAATCTGGGAGCATACCCTACACCCAGATCCTTTTGAACAAATCTAACAGAAAGGTCTTGCCTCGCTCACCCAGGTGTTGAAGCATGGCGTACCGCATGGGCAGTGTCTGCGCAAGAAGCAAGAACGGAGCGAAACTCCCTCCCAGTAAACCTGTTATTAAAGGGTTCTCCGCCTCTGGAGGTAAAGTCCAGCCGGCGGCCTTCCGCGACATCACGACGTGCATTAAATGCTGACGGAGCAGCATGCGGCTAGATAATGCGGAAAAAGCGGTCGGGAAGGATTCAGCCACGGACGCGGGGTCCGAGATTGCGGTCCCATTCTCCTGGAGAACGGGAGGGGGAGTCCTGCGAGAACTTGCCCCGAATCCTTTTGACTCGGTTCCACACGTCTGCTAAAGGGGTTTTCCCGTTAAGTGAAGACACGTATGCCTGCCAAGAAGAGCGGCGGGCGTGCTTCGAAATATACCGGAACCTAGCCTTAGCGCGACGAAATTCAGCGACAGTGAAATCGTTCGGGCGGCGCTTATAGCGCATGTATGCATAACCCTTCTGCTTGAGGGCCGTCTCACACTCGGCTGACCACCATGGGAGTGGTTGGCGTGCAAAACGGCTAGACGTTCTAGGAATAGTAGTCAGGCCCGCGGCGATGAGGTTTGCGGAGAAGAACTCAACGGCCTAATCTACAGAACTAAACTCTTCCACTAAGATAGAAAATTCAGTCATTTCCTGAAATGCAAGCCACCGCGCCCGCGCCAAGCACCACCGAGGTAGGCTCTCAGGCGGCAGTTGCACTGAAAATGATATTTGAATGGGAAAGTGATCACTACCATGGAGGTCATCGACCACCTCCCCAATCAAAATCAAGCTGTGCATCGAAAGAGCACAAAGATAGGTCAAGGCAAGAAAATGAAGCGGTTCTCGGACAGTGATGCGTAAACTCATCCACGTTTAGGACACCTATCTTAAGATCTTCGATCAGATCGGCAAGGACTTGTCCCCTGGGATTTATTGAGTAATCTTCCCAGAGAGGATCCCGAGCGTTCAGAACTCCAAGCAAGAGAAAGGGCATCGGCAACAATGCCACGACGCGGCGAAAGTCCCCCGCGTCGAAGTCAGCTGACGGTGAAATGTACGCAGAAATGATAGTATACCTCCTATCCAGGCGCAGCTGCACAGCCACTGCCTGAAAGGAGGTATCTAAAGTAAAAGAAAGAACGGAGACATCATGCCGGAGGGTGTAAACCGCGCATCCCCCAGCCCGGCAATCCCGCGGTAGTGGGGTTTTTTTTTTTTTTATTAAGGGGCTATCTGGCGACTGCCGCCCTAGGCATAAGTTGCCGTAAACAACAGCCTAGTTCTAGGCTACTTTAAAAAATTGAACAGAAAACAGCAATAAAAAGAAATAACAATAACAAAGCAATAACAAAAACAATAACAAAAACAACAACAATTAAACCGGGTTAAATGAAAGTGAACAGGCCGGCCTCCCTAAAAAAGTCAATAAGTTTACCAGTCAAAGTACACGCACTCGTCCCGAGTACAAGAGACAGGCGGTAGCAACCCCGCACATCCCGGTAACGGGACAGGTATCGTGCGCGAAGATCACCCAGACTGGGACATTCGACAAGAATGTGCCGAACAGTCTGGGGGACGACGCAGTTGTTGCAATAGGGCGCAGGCGAGTGTTCCATCAAATAGCAATGCGTCACACGAGTGTGGCCGATTCGGAGACGACAGAAAGCAACCTGAAGCCGCCACGGCATTGGGGGATAGGTCCATGGGAACAGTTGCGGCGCAATGGCACGCAACTTTAAGTTCCCTTCGACCATCTCCCATCTTCTTTGCCAAGCAGTCCGAAGAGCTGCCCGTATTCCTGCCATGTAGTCAGTGTGAGGAAGAGCGAAACGCTGGTCCGGTCGCTGGGTCCTCGCGGACTCTTTAAGGCGCGCTCATTCCCCGCAATTCCTATATGTCCAGGAACCCAGCAGAAGATAATCTCGACATCTGCCCGGCTCGCCAAAACCGTGGCGTCACGGATTTCGCGAACCAGGGGATGCGGAGATTCCAATGCCCCGAGAGCACTCAGGGCGCTTTGTGAGTCGCTATAGATCACAATCCGGTCTCCGAACTGGGCACGTCGCGTAATCTCCCGTACCGAGTGGTGTATTGCCACCAGCTCGGCCGTGAAGACAGACGCAGCGCCTGGTAGAGCCCCGCTGACTTCAAACAGAGGGGATACGGCGTGGAAGCCGACCCCCTCTTGGGACTTGGAGCCATCCGTATACACTGGCACGGTACCAGCGTGACACGATGTGTGCTCCAAAAAGGTCGAACGCAATACTCCCGGCGCAGTACAAGCTTTGGGAGCAGAGGCGTGGCGACAAATAGCCAAATGTGGTACCCTCCAGGGCAGAACCAGGGGCGCCACCGGCCCGAGAGCTATATCTACCTCTCGAAGGAGTTTCCTGGCCCTAAACCCAAAGGGCTTAGGGTATGACTGGCGTCTCTCGGCGGCATAGGCACCATCGAGATCAGCTGCGGATGCAGTGAGAGCTGTTGGCGACTGAAGGAGGCGCCGGGCTCGCGCGTACAGGCGAGTGATGCACTGCACGCGGCGCAGAGCGATTGACATCTCCCCAGCATCGACCAACAGGCTCTCAATGGGGGAAGTGCGGAAGGCACCGGTCGAAAGGCGAAGGCCGGTGTGGTGTATCGAATCCACCTTCCGCAATAAACTCTCGGCTGCGGATGCATAAAACTCGCATCCGTAGTCGAGCTTCGAGCGAACAAAGGATCGATAAAAAGTAAGGCGGTAGCCCTATGAGCGCCCCAAGCGCTGAACGTCACGGAACGGAGAATGTCCATAGCGCGGGTACAAGAGACCCTAAGGCTGCGAATATGAGCCTCCCAGGTGAGGCGTCGGTCGAATACAAGACCAAGGAAACGGTGCGACTCAACCACATCCAGGCGCACCCCATTAAGAAACAAATCTGGGTCGGGGTGAAGCCGTGGATGGCGACACAAGTGCACCACCTTAGTCTTCTCAAAGAAAACCGAAACCTGTGCGCTTCGGCATAGCGAGAGACGCGGTTCAATGCCTGTTGGAGTCGACGCTCCAGAGTTGGCATCTGGGCCGCGCCAAAAGAGATCGAAAGGTTGTCCACGTAGAGCGTAGCGAGAACATCTTCCGGCAGCACCGAGGTGATGCCGTTGATGCTCAGGGCAAAGAGTGTGACACTGAGGACACTTCCCTGCGGGACACCCTCTTCCTGGTCCTTTGGGCCGGAGAGGGCTCCTCCACCCGTACGCGGAATCGACGATCTCGCAAAAATTCAAATATAAACATTGGGAGGCGTCCCCTCGCCCCCATCGTGTGGAGAGTCTTCATTAACCGTATCGCCATGCGGTATCATAGGCCTTCTCCAGATCAAAAAACACCATGGCGTAGTGCTGTCTACGAAGGAAAGCCTCGCAGATGGCATTTTCAAGTCGGAGCAGAGCATCCGACGTGGAGTGGAATTTGCGGAAGCCACACTGTGCAGAAGACAGATGGCCTCCACTGTCCAGGAAATAGGCTAATCTAACATTTACCAATTTCTCCATCAACTTGCACACGCAAGAGGTTAGAGATTTTTTTTTTTTTTTTTTATGAGCTCATCTGGCGACTGCCTACTTGGGCATTAGTCGCCGTATTAAAACTGGCCTAGTTCTAGGCTACTTTAAAATAAATTAAAGAGAAAAAAAAAACAAACAAAAAAAACAAAACAAACAATACCCCAAAAGGGGGAAAGGAAGCAAGCTGGTGCGTCGGGGAGAGGTCCCCCCGGCGCAGGAGTGTGCAACTAAAGGAAAAAAACAAACAAAAAACAAAAAAAACAAAACAAAAAAAAACAACAACAAACAAACCTTGCTTAAATAATAGGGAGAAGGCCGGCCTCTCCCAAGAAGTCAATAAGTCCACAAGTCAATGTGCACGAATCTGTCCGGAGCACAAGGGACAGGCGGTAGCGACCCCGCCCATCCCGGTACTGGGACAGGTATCGTGCGCGAAGATCACCCAGACTGGGACATTCGACAAGAATGTGCCGAACAGTCTGGGGGACGACGCAGTCGTTGCAATAGGGCGCAGGCGAGCGCTCCATCAGATAGCGATGCGTCACACGAGTGTGTCCGATTCGGAGACGACAGAAAGCAACCTGAAGCCGCCGCGGCATTGGGGGATAGGTCCATGGGAACAGTCGCGGCGCAATGGCACGCAACTTTAGGTTCCCTTTGACCGTCTCCCATCTTCTTTGCCAAGCAGTCCGAAGAGCTGCCCGTATTCCTGCCATGTAGTCGGTGTGAGGAAGAGCGAAACGCTGGTCCGGTCGCAGAGTCCTCGCGGACTCTTTGGCGCCCTCATTCCCCGCAATTCCTACATGTCCAGGAACCCAGCAGAAGACAATCTCGACATCTGCCCGGCTCGCCAAAACCGTGGCGTCACGGATATCGCGAACCAGGGGATGCGGAGATTCCAATGCCCCGAGAGCACTCAGGGCGCTTTGTGAGTCGCTATAGATCACAATCCGGTCTCCGAACCGGGCACGTCGCGTAATCTCCCGTACCGAGTGGTGTATTGCCACCAGCTCGGCCGTGAAGACAGACGCAGCGCCTGGTAGAGCCCCGCTGACTTCAAACAGAGGGGATACGGCGTGGAAGCCGACCCCCTCTTGGGACTTGGAGCCATCCGTATACACTGGCACGGTACCAGCGTGACACGATGTGTGCTCCAAAAAGGTCGAACGCAATACTCCCGGCGCAGTACAAGCTTTGGGAGCAGAGGCGTGGCGACAAATAGCCAAATGTGGTACCCTCCAGGGTGGCGTCCTGGGCAGAACCAGGGGCGCCACCGGCCCGAGAGCTATATCTACCTCTCGAAGGAGTTTCCTGGCCCTAAACTCAAAGGGCTTAGGGTATGACTGGCGTCTCTCGGCGGCATAGGCACCATCGAGATCAGCTGCGGATGCAGTGAGAGCTGTTGGCGACTGAGGGAGGCGCCGGGCTCGCGCGTACAGGCGAGTGATGCACTGCACGCGGCGCAGAGCGAGTGGCATCTCCCCAGCATCGACCAACAGGCTCTCAATGGGGGAAGTGCGGAAGGCACCGGTCGCAAGGCGAAGGCCGGTGTGGTGGATCGAATCCACCTTCCGCAATAAACGCTCGGCTGCGGATGCATAAAACTCGAATCCGTAGTCGAGCTTGGAACGAACAAAGGATCGATAAAAAAGTAAGGCGGTAGCCCTATGAGCGCCCCAAGCGCTGAACGTCACGGAACGGAGAATGTCCATGGCGCGGGTACAAGAGACCCTAAGGCTGCGAATATGAGCCTCCCAGGTGAGGCGTCGGTCGAATACAAGACCAAGGAAACGGTGCGACTCAACCACATCCAGGCGCACCCCATTAAGAAACAAATCTGGGTCGGGGTGAAGCCGTGGATGGCGGCAGAAGTGCACCACCTTAGTCTTGGCCAAAGAAAACCGAAACCTGTGCGCTTCGGCATAGCGAGAGACGCGGTTCAATGACTGTTGGAGTCGACGCTCCAGAGTTGGCATCTGGGCCGCGCCAAAAGAGATCGAAAGGTCGTCCACGTAGAGCGTAGCGAGTACATCTTCCGGCAGCACCGAGGTGATGCCGTTGATGCTCAGGGCAAAGAGTGTGACACTGAGGACACTTCCCTGCGGGACACCCTCTTCCTGCTCCTTTGGGCCGGAGAGAGCTCCCCCCACCCGTACGCGGAATCGACGATCTCGCAAAAATTCAGATATAAACATTGGGAGGCGTCCCCTCGCCCCCATCGTGTGGAGAGTCTCCATGATACCGTATCGCCATGCGGTATCATAGGCCTTCTCCAAATCGAAAAAGACCGTGGCGTAGTGCTGTCTACGAAGGAAAGCCTCGCAGACTGCATTTTCCAGTCGGAGCAGAGCATCCGACGTGGAGTCGAACTTGCGGAAGCCGCACTGCGCGGAAGACAGATGGCCTCCGCTGTCCAGGAAAAAGGCTAATCTAACATTTACCAATTTCTCCATCAACTTGCACACGCAAGAGGTTAGAGAGATTGGGCGGAAACCGGTCGGAGTAGAGTGATCTCTCCCCGGTTTGCGAAAGGCGAGCACAGTAGCGATTCGCCAGGAGTCTGGGAGAAGACCTTCCACCCAGATCCTGTTGAACAAATCTAACAGAAAGGCCATGCCTCGCTCACCCAGGTGTCGAAGCATGGCGTACGGGACATCGTCCGGACCATGGGCGGTGTCCGCACACGAAGCGAGAGCGGAACGCAACTCACTCACAGTAAACTTGTCGTTGAAGGGTTCTCCGCCTCTGGAGGTAAAGTCCAGCCGGCGGCCTTCCGCGACATCACGACGTGCATTGAATGCTGGCGGAGCAGCATCACGGCTAGAGAATGCGGAAAAAGCGGTCGCTAAGGATTCCGCCACGGACGCGGGGTCCGAGATTGCGGTCCCATTCTCCTGGAGAACGGGAGGGGGGTCCTGCGAGAACTTGCCCCGAATCCTTTTGACTCGCTTCCACACCTCAGCTAAAGGGGTCTTCCCGTTAAGTGAAGACACGTATGCCCGCCAAGAAGAGCGGCGGGCGTGCTTCGAAATATACCGGAACCTAGCCCTAGCCCGACGAAATTCAGCGACAGTGAAATCGTTCGGGCGGCGCTTATAGCGCATGTAGGCATAACGCTTCTGTTTGAGGGCCGTCTCACACTCGGCCGACCACCATGGGAGTGGTCGGCGTGCAAAACGGCCAGACGTCCTAGGAATAGTAGTCAGGCCCACGGCGATGAGGTTGCCGGAGAAGAACTCAACGGCCTCATCTACCGACCTAAACTCCTCGACTGAGATAGAGAATTCAGTCATTTCCTGAAATGCAGGCCACCGCGCCCGCGCCAAGCACCATCGAGGTGGTCTCTCAGGCGGCAGTTGCCCTGAAAATGATATTTGAATGGGAAAGTGATCACTACCATGGAGGTCATCGACCACCCCCCAATCAAAATCAGGCTGTGCATCCGAAGAGCACAAAGATAGGTCAAGGCAAGAAAATGAAGCGGTTCTCGGACAGTGATGCGTAAACTCATCCACGTTTAGGACACCCATCTCAAGCTCTTCGATCAGATCGGCAAGGACTTGTCCCCTGGGATTTATGGAGTAATCTCCCCAGAGAGGATGCCTGCCGTTCAGATCTCCAAGCAAGAGATAGGGCCTCGGCAACCGTGCAACGACGCGGCGGAAGTCCCCCGCGTCGAAGTCAGCTGACGGTGGAATGTACGCAGAAATGATAGTATACCTCCTATCCAGGTGCAGCTGCACAGCCACTGCCTGAAAGGAGGTATCTAAAGAGAAAGGAAGAACGGAGACATCATGCCGGGTGTAAACTGCGCATCCCCCAGCCCGGCCATCCCGCGGTGGTGGGGTCGCAAGCCCCTTATACCCCGGGAGGGCAGGGAGGGGACACGCACCTAGCATGGTTTCCTGCAAAAAAATAGCTAACGGGGAACGGGACGAGACGAGCCTCCGCAGCTCCTCCCAGTTGGCCCGGAGTCCACGGCAATTCCATTGAAGGAATATGCCCTCCAGGCCTAGCTTGGAGGAGACGCGGGGGCCCTCCTCGAATTGAAGACCCTGACGGGAATGGCCGTACGCTTCCCGGGGGCAGAACCCCGGGCGCTGTTAGCCGGACAAAGCGCTGAAGGCGCTGTCGCCTTCGAGGACTTATTGGGGGAGGTTGGGCTCGCCATGCGAGTCTTTTCCTCCCTCCGCCTCGAAACCTTAGGCGGGCGTTGCGGCTTCGGGGGCGGGGGGGCCCTCTTTTCGAGGAACCACCGTCTCCAAGCCACTCGCTCCACCTCGGGGCGTGGGCGAAGGAGCCGAAGCTCCTTTGTTGCTGTCCTCCTTTCGGGGGACAGCTTTAGGAACCCCGGAAGATGGCCTAGCGACCATCTTCAGGGGTGTTGCCTCCTGTGAGTCTAACGACTCGGTGGAGGCACGTGGCCGTTTCGCCTTACGGCAAACGGTCACGCTGGGGGAAGAGGGGGGAGCCCTGGATTTAGCCGGGGCAGGGTATGAACCCTTTTTGCCGCCAGCTTTACCAGGGGAGCGCCCGGGTTGGGTAGAGCCCGCAGAAGGGCTCCGAATGGGCGCGGAAACAACCGTGCTCGTTGGCCTGGATGGGCCAGGAGCAGAGGGTGCTTTTCTAACTATTGAGGCACATGACGTCCCAGGCAGAGCCGGGCGCGCCAGGACCAAGTCCTTAGCCTCGCGGAATGAGAGTCGATCCTGGGCCTGAACGGCCAGGATTTCTTTCTCAAGGAGATATGCACCACATTGCTTCGAAGAAGCAGGGTGCGGCTCTCCGCAATTGACACACTTGGCCACACACGATTTGGACTTATCGTGTGCGACCTTGGAGCAATTTCCACAGACTTCGGGTGACCCCGATTTTGCACGTCTACATGATCGATTCGTATGGCCGAAGCGGTGACAGTAATAGCACCGCCGCGGCAGTGGCACGAATGCCTTCACGCGGTAGCGGTACCAACCGGCACGCACCGACTCAGGGAGCTTGTCACAGTCGAACGTGACGAAGAGTGTAGGGGTGGGTCTCGAGGCCCCTCCCTGTTTTCTCATCACACGCTCGACCTTGACCGCCCCATGGTCGGCCAGCTCTAAGGTGATGTCCTCAATGGAGTAGTCAACGAGTTCCCTCGCATAAACTACTCCTTTCACAAAGTTCATGGTAGAGTGCGGCGTCACACTCACCGGGGTGCCATGAAGTGTCCGAAGAGCACTTATCTTGGCCGCCTCGGCGGGATTCGCCGCATTCGCCAGAAGGCTCCCGTCCGAGAAACGGGTTACCTTCGGCTCTCTACCAATTGCACTAGCTAATCCTCTCCTCTGATGGATCATGTTGCCCTTGGACAACATGGTGCCATCAGTGGAGCGAATAACGAGGAAGCGTTTGAAGCCAGCGGGCTCGAAAACGCCAGGTAACCTCTGAGTCAGGGGCCCCGATGTCATCGAGGCTCCGCCCTGTGCACTCTTGGTATTAGTCTTCTTTGTCAGGGGCTCCGCAACCGGGGGGGCAGAGGGGGCGGATGTGCCGATCTTGGCTTGGTCGCTTGCCAGAGTGGCAGCAGACCCATCCGTCCCCGCAGCCCCCGCGGATGGAGAGGAGCCGCGAGTCTTTTTTGTCTTTTTAGTCTTTTTCTTTTTCTTTTTCGGAGAGGAGGGCGGGGAATGAACCCGCTTTTCACCTCCGCCGGCAGAAGTCCCCAGGCCAGATGGACCAGCCTCAGCCAGGTCCCTCTCCGAAATGGAGAAGGTCCTGGTTGTCGTAGGGGCACCTGTCGGAGGAGATCCCTCCCCTCCTTTTACTGCCTCGGAGCACTCAGCCATTTGAGGAGGACCTTGCATAGGGGCGGATTCGGGTTCGGTGCTTGGCGCCGAGCCCGATTCCCCCCCATGGAAGGCCCTACCGTCTGAGGCTGGGTCTCCTCAAGGACCATGTCTATCACAGGAGGGGCCTCCAGTTGGCCAGGACATCGCAGGTCCCCTTGGCAGTATTGTCACTAGTCAGGTGGTGTGGGGAGGCACAGGCCTTGACCCCAGCAAGGTTTAAAATTCTTGCCAGCAGGTCTTTTGAGGGAAGCGACCGAAGGGGCCTGGCTTCCCTCTCCCCCCTAAGGGGGTTTGCCCTACCGAGCCGCTTGCACGAGGGGCGGTCGGCAATGGGCTGCTTGCTGGCTTTCTTGGCAGTCTCCTTAGAAAGCAAAGGAGGGACTGCCGCTGGAGATAGGGAGGTGCCTGAAAGCACCTCCAGAGAAGGGGGTGAGGGGGAGTCCCCTACACCCGTAGGCGTAGGAGAGGAGTAAGCCTCCTCTCCGGTTAAAGAGTTATGGAGGGTCCCTTGCGCAAGCACAAGGGGGGGGGACCTCCATTTTCTCGGTGGAGCTGCCCGAGGGCGGCTCCGTCGATTTTCTTGGGGAAGTTGGGGGTTGGGTTTTTTGTTTTTTTTTTTCATTCATGGGCATGGTGACCCTCTTTTTATTACGGTACGCAATAGCTCATCACCTCTCGCAGTTGCCCGCACTGCGAGACGTGCTTACAAGCCCGGCAGAGCCAGGCGCCGCCATTCGGGACCACCCCTCCCGCCTGGTGGCCTGGCAGTCCTTCGGCATGGCGGCTCCACCTTGAACACGGCGTAAAAAATATAGGTTGTGAAGAGGAGAGGAAAAGGGATGTGATGAAGGTATGGGTGGGGATGAAGCAGGTTGTTAAAAAAAACCCATCCCGAACCGGAGCTGAGGGGTTAGGGAACAATGTCCCCTCCCCCCTCAGCCCCGATCCGGGGTGGTTGGCTTGAGAAGAAGGTCAGCATCTACCCTGTGAAATTAGAGGCTGACCAGAGAAAGTTGTGGGAGAGGTTGTATGAAAAGCGACGAGGTAGGGGAGAAATCGGGCTATCTGAAGGAAGGAAGAGAGGCTAAGCTGGGGCCGGACGGAGCGCTGGATCCCGTCAGCACGGCGGCCAGGATGGCAAATCGCCGCGCCCCTTACGGGGAAGAGGTTAGAGAGATTGGGCGGAAACCGGTCGGAGTAGAGTGATCTCTCCCCTGCTTGCGAAAGGCGAGCACAGTAGCGATTCGCCAGGAGTCTGGGAGAAGACCTTGCACCCAGATCCTGTTGAACAAATCTAACAGAAAGGCCATGCCTCGCTCACCCAGGTGTCGAAGCATGGCGTACGGGACATCTTTCGGACCATGGGCGGTGTCCGCGCACGAAGCGAGAGCGGAACGCAACTCACTCACAGTAAACTTGTCGTTGAAGGGTTCTCCGCCTCTGGAGGTAAAGTCCAGCCGGCGGCCTTCCGCGACATCACGACGTGCATTGAATGCTGGTGGAGCAGCATCACGGCTAGAGAATGCGGAAAAAGCGGTCGCTAAGGATTCCGCCACGGACGCGGGGTCCGAGATTGCGGTCCCATTCTCCTGGAGAACGGGAGGGGGGTCCTGCGAGAACTTGCCCCGAATCCTTTTGACTCTCTTCCACACCTCAGCTAAAGGGGTCTTCCCGTTAAGTGAAGACACGTATGCCCGCCAAGAAGAGCGGCGGGCGTGCTTCGAAATATACCGGAACCTAGCCCTAGCCCGACGAAATTCAGCGACAGTGAAATCGTTCGGGCGGCGCTTATAGCGCATGTAGGCATAACGCTTCTGTTTGAGGGCCGTCTCACACTCGGCCGACCACCATGGGAGTGGTCGGCGTGCAAAACGGCCAGACGTCCTAGGAATAGTAGTCAGGCCCACGGCGATGAGGTTGCCGGAGAAGAACTCAACGGCATCATCTACCGACCTAAACTCCTCGACTGAGATAGAGAATTCAGTCATTTCCTGAAATGCAGGCCCACCGCGCCCGCGCCAAGCACCACCGAGGTGGTCTCTCAGCCGGCAGTTGCCCTGAAAATGATATTTGAATGGGAAAGTGATCACTACCATGGAGGTCATCGACCACCCCCCAATCAAAATCAGGCTGTGCATCCGAAGAGCACAAAGATAGGTCAAGGCAAGAAAATGAAGCGGTTCTCGGACAGTGATGCGTAAACTCATCCACGTTTAGGACACCCATCTCAAGCTCTTCGATCAGATCGGCAAGGACTTGTCCCCTGGGATTTATGGAGTAATCTCCCCAGAGAGGATGCCTGCCGTTCAGATCTCCAAGCAAGAGATAGGGCCTCGGCAACCGTGCAACGACTCGGCGGAAGTCCCCCGCGTCGAAGTCAGCTGACGGTGGAATGTACGCAGAAATGATAGTATACCTCCTATCCAGGTGCAGCTGCACAGCCACTGCCTGAAAGGAGGTATCTAAAGAGAAAGGAAGAACGGAGACATTATGCCGGGTGTAAACTGCGCATCCCCCAGCCCGGCCATCCCGAGGTGGTGGGGTCGCAAGACCCTTATACCCCGGGAGGGCAGGGAGGGGGCACGCACCTAGCATGGTCTCCTGCAAAAAAAATAGCTAACGGGGAACGGGACGAGCCTAGCCTCCGCAGCTCCTCCCAGTTGGCCCGGAGTCCACGGCAATTCCATTGAAGGAATATGCCCTCCAGGCCTAGCTCGGAGGAGACGCGGGGGCCCTCCTCGAATTGAAGACCCTGACGGGAATGGCCGTACGCTTCCCGGGGGCAGAACCCCGGGCGCTGTTGGCCGGACAAAGCGCTGAAGGCGCTGTCGCCTTCGAGGACTTATTGGGGGAGGTTGGGCTCGCCATGCGAGTCTTTTCCTCCCTCCGCCTCGAAACCTTAGGCGGGCGTTGCGGCTTGGGAGGCAGGGGGCCCTCTTTTCGAGGAACCACCGTCTCCGAGCCACTCGCTCCACCTCGGGACGTGGGCGAAGGAGCCGAAGCTCCTTTGTTGCTGTCCTCCTTTCGGGGGACAGCTTTAGGAACCCCGGAAGATGGCCTAGCGACCATCTTCAGGGGTGTTGCCTCCTGTGAGTCTAACGACTCGGTGGAGGCGCGTGGCCGTTTCGCCTTACGGGAAACGGTCACGCTGGGGGAAGAGGGGGGGGAGCCCTGGTTTTAGCTGGGGCAGGGTATGAGCCCTTTTTGCCGCCAGCTTTACCAGGGGAGCGCCCGGGTTGGGTAGAGCCCGCAGAAGGGCTCCGAATGGGCGCGGAAACAACCGTGCTCGTTGGCCTGGATGGGCCGGGAGCAGAGGGTGCCTTCCTAACTATTGAGGCATATGACGTCCCAGGCAGAGCCGGGCGCGCCAGGACCAAGTCCTTTGCCTCGCGGAATGAGAGTCGATCCTGGGCCTGAACGGCCAGGATTTCTTTCTCAAGGAGATATGCACCACATTGCTTCGAAGAAGCAGGGTGCGGCTCTCCGCAATTGACACACTTGGCCACACACGATTTGGACTTATCGTGTGCGACCTTGGAGCAATTTACACAGACTTCGGGTGACCCCGACTTTGCACGTCTACATGAGCGATTCGTATGGCCGAAGCGGTGACAGTAATAGCACCGCCGCGGCAGTGGCACGAATGCCTTCACGCGGTAGCGGTACCAACCGGCACGCACCGACTCAGGGAGCTTGTCACAGTCGAACGTGACGAAGAGTGTAGGGGTGGGTCTCGAGGCCCCTCCCTGTTTTCTCATCACACGTTCGACCTTGACCGCCCCATGGTCGGCCAGCTCTAAGGTGATGTCTTCAATGGAGTAGTCAACGAGTTCCCTCGCATAAACTACTCCTTTCACAAAGTTCATGGTAGAGTGCGGCGCCACACTCACCGGGGTGCCATGAAGTGTCCGAAGAGCACTAATCCTGGCCGCCTCGGCGGGATTCGCCAGAAGGCTCCCGTCCGAGAAACGGGTTACCTTCGGCTCTCTACCAATTGCACTAGCTAATCCTCTCCGCTGATGGATCATGTTGCCCTTGGACAACATGGTGCCATCAGTGGAGCGAATAACGAGGAAGCGTTTGAAGCCAGCGGGCTCGAAAACGCCAGGTAACCTCTGAATCAGGGGCCCCGATGTCATCGAGGCTCCGCCCTGTGCACTCTTGGTAGTAGTCTTCTTTGTCAGGGGCTCCGCAACCGAGGGGGCAGAGGGGGCGGATGTGCCGATCTTGGCTTGGTCGCTTGCCAGAGTGGCAGCAGACCCATCCGTCCCCGCAGCCCCCGCGGGTGGAGAGGAGCCCCGAGTCTTTTTGGTCTTTTTAGTCTTTTTCTTTTTCGGAGAGGAGGGCGGGGAATGAACCCGCTTTTCACCTCCGCCGGCAGAAGTCCCCAGGCCAGATGGACCAGCCTCAGCCAGGTCCCTCTCCGAAATGGAGAAGGTCCTGGTTGTCGTAGGGGCACCTTTCGGAGGAGATCCCTCCCCTCCTTCTACTGCCTCGGAGCCCTCAGCCATTTGAGGAGGACCTTGCATAGGGGCGGATTCGGGTTCGGTGCTTGGCGCCGAGCCCGAATTCCCCCCCATGGAAGGCCCTACCGTCTGGGGCTGGGTCTCCTCAAGGACCATGTCTATCACAGGAGGGGCCTCCAATTGGCCATCCCCTCCCAGGACATCGCAGGTCCCCTTGGCAGTGTCGCCAGTCTTGTATGGGGAGGCACAGGCCTTGACCCCGGCAAGGTTTAAAATTCTTGCCAGCAGGTCTTTTGAGGGAAGCGACCGAAGGGGCCTGGCTTCCCTCTCCCCCCTAAGGGGGTTTGCCCTACCGAGCCGCTTTGATGGGAAGCGGCTGGCTAAGGGCTGCCTGCTGGCTTTCTTGGCAGTCCCCTTGAAAAGAAAAGATGGGACTGCCGCTGGGAAAAGGGAGGTGCCCGAAAGCACCTCCAGAGAAGGGGGTGAGGGGGAGTCCCCTGCACCCGTAGGCGAAGGAGAGGAGTAAGCCTCCTCTCCGGTTAGAGAAATATGGAGGTTCCCCTGTGCAAGCACAGGGGGATGGGACCTCCATTTTTTCGGTGGAGCTGCCCAAGGGCGGCTCCGTCGATGAGCAAGGGGGAGATAAAGGGGTTTGGGTTGTTTTTTTTTGTTGTTCATCTATGGGCATGGTGACCCTATTTTTGCCACGGGACGCAATAGCTCATCACCCCTCGCAGTAGCCCGCACTGCGAGAGGTGCTTACAAGCCCGGCAGAGCCAGGCGCCGCCATTCGGGACCACCCCTCCCGCCTGGTGGCCTGGCAGTCCATCGGCATGGCGGCTCCACCTTGGACACGGCGTAAAAAATATAGGTTGTGAAGAGGAGAGGAAAAGGGATGTGATGAAGGTATGGGTGGGGATGAAGCAGGTTGTTAAAAAACCCCCATCCCGAACCGGAGCTCAGGGGTTAGGGGACAATGTCCCCTCCCCCCTCAGCCCCGATCCGGGGTGGTTGGCTTGAGAAGGTCAGCATTCTACCCTTTGAAATTAGAGGCTGACCAGAGAAAGTTGTGGGAGAGGTTGTATGAAAAGCGACAAGGTAGGGGAGAAATCGGGCTATCTGAAGGAAGGAAGAGAGGCTAAGCTGGGGCCGGACGGAGCGCTGGATCCCGTCAGCACGGCGGCCAGGATGGCAAATCGCGGCGCCCCTTACGGGGTGCCATCAGTGGAGCGAATAACGAGGAAGCGTTTGAAGCCAGCGGGCTCGAAAACGCAAGGTAACCTCTGAATGAGGTGCCCCGATGTCATAGAGGCTCCGCCCTGTGCACTTTTGGTCTTTGTCATCGTCAGGAGCTCCGTACCCGGGGAAGCAGAGGGCCCGGATGTGCCGATCTTAGCTTGGTCGCTTGCCAAAGTGGCAGCAGACCCATCCGTCCCCGTAGCCCCCGCGGATTGAGAGGAGCCCCGAGTCTTCTTCGTCTTTTTGGTCCTTTTCTTTTTTGGAGAGGAGGGCGGGGAATGAACCCGACGGTAGAAGCCCCCAGGCCAGATGGACCGGCCTCAGCCAGGTCCTTCTCCGAAATGGACAAGGTCCTGGTGGTCGCAGGGGCATCATCCGGAGGAGATCCCTCCCCTCCTTGTACTGCCTGAGAATCTACAGCCGTTTGATGAGGACCTTGCATAGGGGCGGATTTGGGTTCGGTGCTTGGCGCCGAGCCCGGATTCCCCCCCATGGAAGGCCCTACCTTCTGTGGCTGGTTTTCCTCAAGGACCATGTCTATCTCAGGAGGGGCCTCCAGTTGGCTATCCCCTCCCAGGACATCGCAGATCCCCTTGGCAGCGTCATAAGTCTTTAGTGGGGAGGCACAGGCCTTGACCCCGGCAAGGTTTAATATTTTTGCCAGCAGGTCTTTTGAGGGAAGCGACCGAAGGGGCCTGGCTTCCCTCTCCCCCCTAAGGGGGTTTGCCCTACCGAGCCGCTTGTACGAGGGGCGGTCGGCAATGGGCTGCCTGCTGGCTTTCTTGGCAGTCCCCTTAGAAAGCAAAGGAGGGACTGCCGCTGGAGATAAGGAAGTGCCCGAAAGCACCTCCAGAGAAGGGGGTGAGGGGGAGTCCCCTGCACCCGTAGGCGTAGGAGAGGAGTAAGCCTCCTCTCCGGTTAAAGAGGTATGGAGGGTCCCCTGCGCAAGCACAGGGGGGGGGGACCTCCATCTTTTCTGTGGAGCTGCACGAGGGCGGCTCCGTTGTTTTAGGGGGAATTAAGGGGAGATGTTTTTTTTTTCATCATTGGGCATGGTGACCCTCTTTGTTTTACGGGACGCAATCGCTCACCACCTCTTGCAGTAGCCCGCACTGCAAGAGGTGCTTACAGGCCCGGCAGAGCCAGGCGCCGCCATTTGGGACCACCCCTCCCGCCTGGTGGCCTGGCAGTCCTTCGGCATGGCGGCTCCACCTTAGACACGGCGTAAAACAGATAGAATGTGAAGAGGAGAGGAAAAGGGATGTGAGGAAGGTATGGGTGGGGATGAAGCAGGTTGTTAAAAAAAACCCATCCCGAACCGGAGCTGAGGGGTTAGGGAACAATGTCCCCTCCCCCCTCAGCCCCGATCCGGGGTGGTTGGCTTGAGAAGAAGGTCAGCATACTACCCTGTGAAATTAGAGGCTGACCAGAGAAAGTTGTGGGGGAGGTTGTATGAAAAGCGACGAGGTAGGGGAGAAATCGGGCTATCTGAAGGAAGGAAGAGAGGCTAAGCTGGGGCCGGACGGAGCGCTGAATCCCGTCAGCACGGCGGCCAGGATGGCAAATCGCCGCGCCCCTTACGGGGTCCCCCCTAAGGGGGGTTTGCCCTACCGAGCCGCTTGCACGAGGGGCGGTCGGCAATGGGCTGCCTGCTGGCTTTCTTGGCAGTCCCCTTAGAAAGCAAAGGAGGGACTGCCGCTGGAGATAGGGAAGTGCCCGAAAGCACCTCCAGAGAAGGGGGTGAGGGGGAGTCCCCTACACCCGTAGGCGTAGGAGAGGAGTAAGCCTCCACTCCGGTTAAAGAATTATGGAGGGTCCCTTGCGCAAGCACAAGGGGGGGGCCCTCATTTTCTCGGTGGAGCTGCCCGAGGGCGGCTCCGTTGATTTTCCCCGGGAAGTTGGGGGTTGAGTTTTTTTATTTGTTTTACATACATGGGCATGGTGACCCTCTTTTTAATACGGGACGCAATAGCTCATCACCTCTCGCAGTTGCCCGCACTGCGAGAGGTGCTTACAAGCCCGGCAGAGCCAGGCGCCGCCATTCGGGACCACCCCTCCCGCCTGGTGGCCTGGCAGTCCATCGGCATGGCGGCTCCACCTTGGACACGGCGTAAAATTGTTAGAATGTGAAGAGGAGAGGAAATGGGATGTGAGGAAGGTATGGTTGGGGATGAAGCAGGTTGTTAAAAAAAACCCATCCCGAACCGGAGCTGAGGGGTTAGGGAACAATGTCCCCTCTCCCCCCAGCGCCGATCCGGGGTGGTTGGCTTGAGAAGAAGGTCCGCATCTACCCTGTGAAATTAGAGGCTGACCAGAGAAAGTTGTGGGAGAGGTTGTATGAAAAACGACGAGGTAGGGGAGAAATCGGGCTATCTGAAGGAAAGAAGAGAGGCTAAGCTGGGGCTGGACGGAGCGCTGGATCCCGTCAGCACGGCGGCCATGATGGCAAATCGCCGCGCCCCTTACGGGGGATTAAGGGGCTATCTGGCGACTGCCGACTTAGGCATAAGTTGCCGTAAACAAACAGCCTAGTTCTAGGCTACTTCAAAATAATTCAACAGGAAACAACAATAAAAAGAAATAATAATAACAAAGCAATAACAAAAACGATAACAAAAACAACAACAATAAAACCGGGTTAAATGAAAGGGAGAAGGCCGGCCTCCCCCAAAAAGTCAATAAGTCCACCAGTCATGGTGCACGCACTCGTCCCGAGTACAAGGGACAGGCGGTAGCGTCCCGCCCATCCCGGTACCGAGACAGGTATCGTGCGCGAAAATCACCCAGATTTTTTTTTTTTTTTAATTAAGGGGCTATCTGGCGACTGCCGACTTAGGCATTAGTCGCCGTAAACAAACAGCCTAGTTCTAGGCTACTTTAAAAATTAAACAGGAAACAATAAAAAGAAATAACAACAACAATAAAAAAGCAATAACAAAAACAACAACAATTAAACAGGGTTAAATGAAAGGGAGAAGGCCAGCCTCCCCCCAAAAGTCAATAAGTCCACTAGTCATGGTGCACGCACTCGTCCCGAGTACAAGCGACAGGCGGTAGCGACCCCGCCCATCCCGGTACCGGGACAGGTATCGTGCGCGAAGATCACCCAGACTGGGACATTCGACAAGAATGTGCCGAACAGTCTGGGGGACTACGCAGTCGTTGCAATAGGGCGCAGGCGAGCGCTCCATCAAATAGCGATGCGTCACACGAGTGTGTCCGATTCGAAGACGACAGAAAGCAACCTGAAGCCGCCGCCGCAGCATTGGGGGATAGGTCCATGGGAACAGTCGCGGCGCAATGGCACGCAACTTTAAGTTACCCTCGACCGTCTCCCATCTTCTTTGCCAAGCAGTCCGAAGAGCTGCCCGTAGCTTCGATGTGGAGCGGCTGGCTAAGGGCTGCCTGCTGGCTTTCTTGGCAGTCCCCTTGGAAAGAACAGAGGGGACTGCCGCTGGTGAAAGGGAGGTGCCCGAAAGCACCTCCAGAGAAGGTGGTGAGGGGGGGTCCCCTTCACCCGTAGGCGTAGGAGAGGAGTAAGCCTCCTCTCCGGTTGAAGAGATATGGAGGGTCCCCTGCGCAAGCACAGGGGGTGGGACCTCCATTTTTTTGCTGGAGCTGCCCGAGGGCGGCTCCGTCGCTGTTTCAGGGGAAGTTGGGGGTTGTTTTTTTTTTTTTTTTCATCATTGGGCATGGTGACCCTTTTTGTGCTACGGGACGCAATAGCTCATCACCTCTTGCAGTTGACCGCACTGCAAGAGGTGCTTACAGGCCTGGCAGAGCCAGGCGCCGCAATTTCGGACCACCCATCCCGCATGGCGGCTCCACCTTGAACACGGCGTAAAATCAAGGATAGACGGTAAAGTGAGGAAAAGGGATGTGAGGAAGGTATGGGTGGGGATGAAGCAGGTTGTTAAAAAACAGCCACCCCAGCCTGGAGCTCAGGGGGTAGGGAACATTGTCCCCTACCCCCTCAGCCCCGATGCGGGACGGTTGGCAGAGAGGAAGGTCAGCATCTACCCTGTGAAATTAGAGGCCGACCAGAGAAAGTTGTGGGAGAGGTTGTATGAAAAGCGAGGAAACAAGTGTTTTGAAGGAAGGAGAAGAGGCTAAGCTGGGGTCGGACGGGGTGCTGAGTCCCATCAGCACGGCGGCCAGGATGGCAAATCAACGCGCCCCTTACGGGGGGCTAAGCTGGGGTCGCACGGGATGCCAAATCCCGTCCGAAGATCACCCAGACTGGAACATTCAACAAGATTGTGCCGAACAGTCTGGTGGACAACGCACGCTTCAATGTAGGGCGCAGGAGAGCGCTCTATCAAATGGCGGTGCGTCCTGCGAGTGTATCCAATGCGGAGACGACAGAAAGCAACCTGAAGCCTTCATGGCATTCGGGGGTAGGTCCATGGGAACAGCCGCGGTCCAATGACACGCAACTTTAAGTTCTTCTCGACCGTCTCCCATCTTTGCTAAGCAGCCCGGAGAGCTGCCGGTATTCTTGACATGTAGTCGGTGTGAGGAAATTTTTTTTTTTTTTTTTTTTATAGAGCCCATCTGGCAACTACCCACTTGGGCATAAGTCGCCGAAAAACACGACAGCCTAGAATTAGGCTACTTTAAAGTTAAAATATGAAAACTTAACAATCAATATAAATTTGAAAAACTTAACAATCGAAGCAATCTCCGGCAGCGGGGGGAGGTCCCCCTCACCCCGGTGCAGGAGAGTGCAATCTAAAACAAAACAATAACAAAAAAGGAACCTTAAATAAAGGGGAGAAGGCCGGCCTCCCCCAAAAAGTCAATAAGTCCACCAGTCATGGTGCACGCACTCGTCCCGAGTACAAGCGACAGGCGGTAGCGACCCCGCCCATCCCGGTACCGAGACAGGTATCGTGCGCGAAGATCACCCAGACTGGGACATTCGACAAGAATATGCCGAACAGTCTGGGGGACGACGCAGTCGTTGCAATAGGGCACATGCGAGCGCTCCACCAAGTAACGATGCGTCACACGAGTGTGTCCGATTCGAAGACGACAGAAAGCAACCTGAAGCCGCCGCGGCATTGGGGGATAGGTCCATGGGAACAGTCGCGGCGCAATGGCACGCAACTTTAAGTTCCCCTCGACCGTCTCCCATCTTCTTTGCCAAGCAGTCCGAAGAGCTGCCCGTATTCCTGCCATGTAGTCGGTGTGAGGAAGAGCGAAACGCTGGTCCGGTCGCAGAGTCCTCGCGGACTCTTTGGCGCCCTCATCGGCGCGCTCATTCCCCGCAATTCCTACATGTCCAGGAACCCAGCAGAAGATAATCTCGACATCTGCCCGGCTCGCCAAAACCGTGGCGTCACGGATTTCGCGAACCAGGGGATGCGGAGATTCCAATGCCCCGAGAGCACTCAGGGCGCTTTGTGAGTCGCTATAAATCACAATCCGGTCTCCGAACCGGGCACGTCGCGTAATCTCCCGTACCGAGTGGTGTATTGCCACCAGCTCGGCCGTGAAGACAGACGCAGCGCCTGGTAGAGCCCCGCTGACTTCAAACAGAGGGGATACGGCGTGGAAGCCGACCATCTCTTGGGACTTGGAGCCATCCGTATACACTGGCACGGTACCAGCGTGACACGATGTGTGCTCCAAAAAGATCGAACGCAATACTCCCGGCGCAGTACAAGCTTTGGGAGCAGAGGCGTGGCGACAAATAGCCAAATGTGGTACCCTCCAGGGTGGCGTCCTGGGCAGAACCAGGGGCGCCACCGGCCCGAGAGCTATATCTACCTCTCGAAGGAGTTTCCTGGCCCTAAACCCAAAGGGCTTAGGGTATGACTGGCGTCTCTCGGCGGCATAGGCACCATCGAGATCAGCTGCGGATGCAGTGAGAGCTGTTGGCGACTGGGGGAGGCGCCGGGCTCGCGCGTACAGGCGAGTGATGCACTGCACGCGGCGCAGAGCGAGTGGCATCTCCCCAGCATCGACCAACAGGCTCTCAATGGGGGAAGTGCGGAAGGCACCGGTCGCAAGGCGAAGGCCGGTGTGGTGGATCGAATCCACCTTCCGCAATAAACGCTCGGCTGCGGATGCATAAAACTCGCATCCGTAGTCGAGCTTCGAGTGAACAAAGGATCGATAAAAAAGTAAGGCGGTAGCCCTATCAGCGCCCCAAGCGCTGAACGTCACGGAACGGAGAATGTCCATGGCGCGGGTACAAGAGACCCTAAGGCTGCGAATGTGAGCCTCCCAGGTGAGGCGTCGGTCGAATACAAGACCAAGGAAACGGTGCGACTCAACCACATCCAGGCGCACCCCATTAAGAAACAAATCTGGGTCGGGGTGAAGCCGTGGATGGCGGCAGAAGTGCACCACCTTAGTCTTGGCCAAAGAAAACCGAAACCTGTGCGCTTCGGCATAGCGAGAGACGCGGTTCAATGCCTGTTGGAGTCGGCGCTCCAGAGTTGGCATCTGGGCCGCGCCAAAAGAGATCGAAAGGTCGTCCACGTAGAGCGTAGCGAGAACATCTTCCGGCAGCACCGAGGTGATGCCGTTGATGCTCAGGGCAAAGAGTGTGACACTGAGGACACTTCCCTGCGGGACACCCTCTTCCTGCTCCTTTGGGCCGGAGAGGGCTCCCCCCACCCGTACGCGGAATCGACGATCTCGCAAAAATTCAGATATAAACATTGGGAGGCGTCCCCTCGCCCCCATCGTGTGGAGAGTCTCCATGATACCGTATCGCCATGCGGTATCATAGGCTTTCTCCAGATCAAAAAACACCGTGGCGTAGTGCTGTCTACGAAGGAAAGCCTCGCAGACGGCATTTTCCAGTCGGAGCAGAGCATCCGACGTGGAGTGGAACTTACGGAAGCCGCACTGTGCAGAAGACAGATGGCCTCCGCTGTCCAGGAAATAGGCTAATCTAACATTTACCAATTTCTCCATCAACTTGCACACGCAAGAGGTTAGAGAGATTGGGCGGAAACCGGTCGGAGTAGAGTGATCTCTCCCCGGCTTGCGAAAGGCGAGCACAGTAGCGATTCGCCAGGAGTCTGGGAGGAGACCTTCCACCCAGATCCTGTTGAACAAATCTAATAGAAAGGCCATGCCTCGCTCACCCAGGTGTCGAAGCATGGCGTACGGGACATCGTCCGGACCATGGGCGGTGTCCGCGCACGAAGCGAGAGCGGAACGCAACTCACTCACAGTAAACTTGTCCTTGAAGGGTTCTCCGCCTCTGGAGGTAAAGTCCAGCCGGCGGCCTTCCGCGACATCACGACGTGCATTGAATGCTGGCGGAGCAGCATCACGGCTAGAGAATGCGGAAAAAGCGGTCGCTAAGGATTCCGCCACGGACGCGGGGTCCGAGATTGCGGTCCCATTCTCCTGGAGAACGGGAGGGGGGTCCTGCGAGAACTTGCCCCGAATCCTTTTGACTCGCTTCCACACCTCAGCTAAAGGGGTCTTCCCGTTAAGTGAAGACACGTATGCCCGCCAAGAAGAGCGGCGGGCGTGCTTCGAAATATACCGGAACCTAGCCCTAGCCCGACGAAATTCAGCGACGGTGAAATCGTTCGGGCGGCGCTTATAGCGCATGTAGGCATAACGCTTCTGTTTGAGGGCCGTCTCACACTCGGCCGACCACCATGGGAGTGGTCGGCGTGCAAAACGGCCAGACGTCCTAGGAATAGTAGTCAGGCCCACGGCGATGAGGTTGCCGGAGAAGAACTCGACGGCCTCATCTACCGACCTAAACTCCTTGACTGAGATAGAGAATTCAGTCATTTCCTGAAATGCAGGCCACCGCGCCCGCGCCAAGCACCACCGAGGTGGTCTCTCAGGCGGCAGTTGCCCTGAAAATGATATTTGAATGGGAAAGTGATCACTACCATGGAGGTCATCGACCACCCCCCAATCAAAATCAGGCTGTGCATCCGAAGAGCACAAAGATAGGTCAAGGCAAGAAAATGAAGCGGTTCTCGGACAGTGATGCGTAAACTCATCCACGTTTAGGACACCCATCTCAAGCTCTTCGATCAGATCGGCAAGGACTTGTCCCCTGGGATTTATGGTGTAATCTCCCCAGAGAGGATGCCTGCCGTTCAGATCTCCAAGCAAGAGATAGGGCCTCAACAACCGTGCCACGACGCGGCGAAAGTCCCCCGCGTCGAAGTCAGCTGACGGTGGAATGTACGCAGAAATGATAGTATACCTCCTATCCAGGTGCAGCTGCACAGCCACTGCCTGAAAGGAGGTATCTAAAGAGAAAGGAAGAACGGAGACATCATGCCGGGTGTAAACCGCGCATCCCCCAGCCCGGCCGTCCCGCGGTGGTTGGGTCGCAAGACCCTTATACCCCGGGAGGGCAGGCAGGGGGCACGCGCCTAGCATGGTCTCCTGCAAAAAAATAGCTAACGGGGAACGGGACGAGGCGAGCCTCCGCAGCTCCTCCCAGTTGGCCCGGAGTCCACGGCAATTCCATTGAAGGAATATGCCCTCCAGGCCTAGCTCGGAGGAGACGCGGGGGCCCTCCTCGAATTGAAGACCCTGACGGGAATGGCCGTACGCTTCCCGGGGGCAGAACCCCGGGCGCTGTTGGCCGGACAAAGCGCTGAAGGCGCTGTCGCCTTCGAGGACTTATTGGGGGAGGTTGGGCTCGCCATGCGAGTCTTTTCCTCCCTCCGCCTCGAAACTTTAGGCGGGCGTTGCGGCTTCGGAGGCGGGGGGCCCTCTTTTCGAGGAACCACCGTCTCCGAGCCACTCGCTCCACCTCGGGGCGTGGGCAAAGGGGCCGAAGCTCCTTTGTTGCTGTCCTCCTTTCGGGGAACAGCTTTAGGAACCCCGGAAGATGGCCTAGCGACCATCTTCAGGGGTGTTGCCTCCTGTGAGTCTAACGACTCGGTGGAGGCGCGTGGCCGTTTCGCTTTACGCGAAACGGTCACGCTGGGGGAAGAGGGGGGAGCCCTGGTTTTAGCCGGGGCAGGGTATGAACCCTTTTTGCCGCCAGCTTTACCAGGGGAGCGCCCAGGTTGGGTAGAGCCCACAGAAGGGCTCCGAATGGGCGCGGAAACAACCGTGCTCGTTGGCCTGGATGGGCCAGGAGCAGAGGGTGCCTTTCTAACTATTGAGGCATATGACGTCCCAGGCAGAGCCGGGCGCGCCAGGACCAAGTCCTTTGCCTCGCGGAATGAGAGTCGATCCTGGGCCTGAACGGCCAGGATTTCTTTCTCAAGGAGATATGCACCACATTGCTTCGAAGAAGCAGGGTGCGGCTCTCCGCAATTGACACACTTGGCCACACACGATTTGGACTTATCGTGTGCGACCTTGGAGCAATTTACACAGACTTCGGGTGACCCCGATTTTGCACGTCTACATGATCGATTCGTATGGCCGAAGCGGTGGCAGTAATAGCACCGCCGCGGCAGTGGCACGAATGCCTTCACGCGGTAGCGGTACCAACCGGCACGCACCGACTCAGGGAGCTTGTCACAGTCGAACGTGACGAAGAGTGTAGGGGTGGGTCTCGAGGCCCCTCCCTGTTTTCTCATCACACGCTCGACCTTGACCGCCCCATGGTCGGCCAGCTCTAGGGTGATGTCCTCAATGGAGTAGTCAACGAGTTCCCTCGCATAAACTACTCCTTTCACAAAGTTCATGGTAGAGTGCGGCGTCACACTCACCGGGGTGCCATGAAGTGTCCGAAGAGCACTTATCTTGGCCACCTCGGCGGGATTCGCCGCATTCGCCAGAAGGCTCCCGTCCGAGAAACGGGTTACCTTCGGCTCTCTACCAATTGCACTAGCTAATCCTCTCCTCTGATGGATCATGTTGCCCTTGGACAACATGGTGCCATCAGTGGAGCGAATAACGAGGAAGCGTTTGAAGCCAGCGGGCTCGAAAACGCCAGGTAACCTCTGAATCAGGGGCCCCGATGTCATCGAGGCTCCGCCCTGTGCATTCTTGGTCTTAGTCGTAGTCATGGGCTCCGCACACGAGGGGGTAGAGGGGCCGGATGTGCCGATCTTGGCTTGGTCGCCTACCAAAGTGGCAGCAGACCCATCCGTCCCCGCAGCCCCCGCGGATGGAGAGGAGCCCCGAGTCTTCTTCGTCTTTTGAGTCTTTTTAGTCTTTTTCTTTTTAGGAGAGGAGGGCGGGGAATGAACCCGCTTTTCACCTCCGCCGGCAGAAGTCCCCAGGCCAGATGGACCAGCCTCAGCCAGGTCCCTCTCCGAAATGGAGAAGGTCCTGGTTGTCGTAGGGGCACCTGTCGGAGGAGATCCCTCCCCTCCTTCTACTGCCTCGGAGCCCTCAGCCATTTGAGGAGGACCTTGCATAGGGGCGGATTCGGGTTCGGTGCTTGGCGCCGAGCCCGAATTCCCCCCCATGGAAGGCCCTACCGTCTGGGGCTGGGTCTCCTCAAGGACCATGTCTATCACAGGAGGGGCCTCCAGTTGGCCATCCCCTCCCAGGACATCGCAGGTCCCCTTGGCAGTATTGTCACTAGTCAGGTGGTGTGGGGAGGCACAGGCCTTGACCCCAGCAAGGTTCAAAATTCTTGCCAGCAGGTCTTTTGAGGGAAGCGACCGAAGGGGCCTGGCTTCCCTCTCCCCCCTAAGGGGGTTTGCCCTACCGAGCCGCTTGCACGAGGGGCGGTCGGCAATGGGCTGCCTGCTGGCTTTCTTGGCAGTCCCCTTAGAAAGCAAAGGAGGGACTGCCGCTGGAGATAGGGAGGTGCCCGAAAGCACCTCCAGAGAAGGGGGTGAGGGGGAGTCCCCTACACCCGTAGGCGTAGGAGAGGAGTAAGCCTCCTCTCCGGTTAAAGAATTATGGAGGGTCCCTTGCGCAAGCACAAGGGGGGGGGACCTCCATTTTCTCGGTGGAGCTGCCCGAGGGCGGCTCCGTAGATGTTTTTGGGGAAGTTGGGGGTTGGGTTTTTTTTTTTTTTTCATACATGGGCATGGTGACCCTCTTTTGATTACGGGACGCAATAGCTCATCACCTCTCGCAGTTGCCCGCACTGCGAGAGGTGCTTACAAGCCCGGCAGAGCCAGGCGCCGCCATTCGGGACCACCCCTCCCGCCTGGTGGCCTGGCAGTCCTTCGGCATGGCGGCTCCACCTTGGACACGGCGTAAAAAATATAGGTTGTGAAGAGGAGAGGAAATTTTTTTTTTTTTTTTTTTTTATAGAGCCCATCTGGCAACTACCCACTTGGGCATAAGTCGCCGAAAAACACGACAGCCTAGAATTAGGCTACTTTAAAGTTAAAATATGAAAACTTAACAATCAATATAAATTTGAAAAACTTAACAATCGAAGCAATCTCCGGCAGCGGGGGGAGGTCCCCCTCACCCCGGTGCAGGAGAGTGCAATCTAAAACAAAACAATAACAAAAAAAGGAACCTTAAATAAAGGGGAGAAGGCCGGCCTCCCCCAAAAAGTCAATAAGTCCACCAGTCATGGTGCACGCACTCGTCCCGAGTACAAGGGACAGGCGGTAGCGACCCCGCCCATCCCGGTACCGAGACAGGTATCGTGCGCGAAGATCACCCAGACTGGGACATTCGACAAGAATATGCCGAACAGTCTGGGGGACGACGCAGTCGTTGCAATAGGGCACATGCGAGCGCTCCACCAAGTAACGATGCGTCACACGAGTGTGTCCGATTCGAAGACGACAGAAAGCAACCTGAAGCCGCCGCGGCATTGGGGGATAGGTCCATGGGAACAGTCGCGGCGCAATGGCACGCAACTTTAAGTTCCCCTCGACCGTCTCCCATCTTCTTTGCCAAGCAGTCCGAAGAGCTGCCCGTATTCCTGCCATGTAGTCGGTGTGAGGAAGAGCGAAACGCTGGTCCGGTCGCAGAGTCCTCGCGGACTCTTTGGCGCCCTCATCGGCGCGCTCATTCCCCGCAATTCCTACATGTCCAGGAACCCAGCAGAAGATAATCTCGACATCTGCCCGGCTCGCCAAAACCGTGGCGTCACGGATTTCGCGAACCAGGGGATGCGGAGATTCCAATGCCCCGAGAGCACTCAGGGCGCTTTGTGAGTCGCTATAAATCACAATCCGGTCTCCGAACCGGGCACGTCGCGTAATCTCCCGTACCGAGTGGTGTATTGCCACCAGCTCGGCCGTGAAGACAGACGCAGCGCCTGGTAGAGCCCCGCTGACTTCAAACAGAGGGGATACGGCGTGGAAGCCGACCCCCTCTTGGGACTTGGAGCCATCCGTATACACTGGCACGGTACCAGCGTGACACGATGTGTGCTCCAAAAAGATCGAACGCAATACTCCCGGCGCAGTACAAGCTTTGGGAGCAGAGGCGTGGCGACAAATAGCCAAATGTGGTACCCTCCAGGGTGGCGTCCTGGGCAGAACCAGGGGCGCCACCGGCCCGAGAGCTATATCTACCTCTCGAAGGAGTTTCCTGGCCCTAAACCCAAAGGGCTTAGGGTATGACTGGCGTCTCTCGGCGGCATAGGCACCATCGAGATCAGCTGCGGATGCAGTGAGAGCTGTTGGCGACTGGGGGAGGCGCCGGGCTCGCGCGTACAGGCGAGTGATGCACTGCACGCGGCGCAGAGCGAGTGGCATCTCCCCAGCACCGACCAACAGGCTCTCAATGGGGGAAGTGCGGAAGGCACCGGTCGCAAGGCGAAGGCCGGTGTGGTGGATCGAATCCACCTTCCGCAATAAACGCTCGGCTGCGGATGCATAAAACTCGCATCCGTAGTCGAGCTTCGAGCGAACAAAGGATCGATAAAAAAGTAAGGCGGTAGCCCTATCAGCGCCCCAAGCGCTGAACGTCACGGAACGGAGAATGTCCATGGCGCGGGTACAAGAGACCCTAAGGCTGCGAATGTGAGCCTCCCAGGTGAGGCGTCGGTCGAATACAAGACCAAGGAAACGGTGCGACTCAACCACATCCAGGCGCACCCCATTAAGAAACAAATCTGGGTCGGGGTGAAGCCGTGGATGGCGGCAGAAGTGCACCACCTTAGTCTTGGCCAAAGAAAACCGAAACCTGTGCGCTTTGGCATAGCAAGAGACGCGGTTCAATGCCTGTTGGAGTCGGCGCTCCAGAGTTGGCATCTGGGCCGCGCCAAAAGAGATCGAAAGGTCGTCCACGTAGAGCGTAGCGAGAACATCTTCCGGCAGCACCGAGGTGATGCCGTTGATGCTCAGGGCAAAGAGTGTGACACTGAGGACACTTCCCTGCGGGACACCCTCTTCCTGCTCCTTTGGGCCGGAGAGGGCTCCCCCCACCCGTACGCGGAATCGACGATCTCGCAAAAATTCAGATATAAACATTGGGAGGCGTCCCCTCGCCCCCATCGTGTGGAGAGTCTCCATGATACCGTATCGCCATGCGGTATCATAGGCTTTCTCCAGATCAAAAAACACCGTGGCGTAGTGCTGTCTACGAAGGAAAGCCTCGCAGACGGCATTTTCCAGTCGGAGCAGAGCATCCGACGTGGAGTGGAACTTACGGAAGCCGCACTGTGCAGAAGACAGATGGCCTCCGCTGTCCAGGAAATAGGCTAATCTAACATTTACCAATTTCTCCATCAACTTGCACACGCAAGAGGTTAGAGAGATTGGGCGGAAACCGGTCGGAGTAGAGTGATCTCTCCCCGGCTTGCGAAAGGCGAGCACAGTAGCGATTCGCCAGGAGTCTGGGAGGAGACCTTCCACCCAGATCCTGTTGAACAAATCTAATAGAAAGGCCATGCCTCGCTCACCCAGGTGTCGAAGCATGGCGTACGGGACATCGTCCGGACCATGGGCGGTGTCCGCGCACGAAGCGAGAGCGGAACGCAACTCACTCACAGTAAACTTGTCGTTGAAGGGTTCTCCGCCTCTGGAGGTAAAGTCCAGCCGGCGGCCTTCCGCGACATCACGACGTGCATTGAATGCTGGCGGAGCAGCATCACGGCTAGAGAATGCGGAAAAAGCGGTCGCTAAGGATTCCGCCACGGACGCGGGGTCCGAGATTGCGGTCCCATGCTCCTGGAGAACGGGAGGGGGGTCCTGCGAGAACTTGCCCCGAATCCTTTTGACTCGCTTCCACACCTCAGCTAAAGGGGTCTTCCCGTTAAGTGAAGACACGTATGCCCGCCAAGAAGAGCGGCGGGCGTGCTTCGAAATATACCGGAACCTAGCCCTAGCCCGACGAAATTCAGCGACGGTGAAATCGTTCGGGCGGCGCTTATAGCGCATGTAGGCATAACGCTTCTGTTTGAGGGCCGTCTCACACTCGGCCGACCACCATGGGAGTGGTCGGCGTGCAAAACGGCCAGACGTCCTAGGAATAGTAGTCAGGCCCACGGCGATGAGGTTGCCGGAGAAGAACTCGACGGCCTCATCTACCGACCTAAACTCCTTGACTGAGATAGAGAATTCAGTCATTTCCTGAAATGCAGGCCACCGCGCCCGCGCCAAGCACCACCGAGGTGGTCTCTCAGGCGGCAGTTGCCCTGAAAATGATATTTGAATGGGAAAGTGATCACTACCATGGAGGTCATCGACCACCCCCCAATCAAAATCAGGCTGTGCATCCGAAGAGCACAAAGATAGGTCAAGGCAAGAAAATGAAGCGGTTCTCGGACAGTGATGCGTAAACTCATCCACGTTTAGGACACCCATCTCAAGCTCTTCGATCAGATCGGCAAGGACTTGTCCCCTGGGATTTATGGTGTAATCTCCCCAGAGAGGATGCCTGCCGTTCAGATCTCCAAGCAAGAGATAGGGCCTCGGCAACCGTGCCACGACGCGGCGAAAGTCCCCCGCGTCGAAGTCAGCTGACGGTGGAATGTACGCAGAAATGATAGTATACCTCCTATCCAGGTGCAGCTGCACAGCCACTGCCTGAAAGGAGGTATCTAAAGAGAAAGGAAGAACGGAGACATCATGCCGGGTGTAAACCGCGCATCCCCCAGCCCGGCCGTCCCGCGGTGGTTGGGTCGCAAGACCCTTATACCCCGGGAGGGCAGGCAGGGGGCACGCGCCTAGCATGGTCTCCTGCAAAAAAATAGCTAACGGGGAACGGGATGAGGCGAGCCTCCGCAGCTCCTCCCAGTTGGCCCGGAGTCCACGGCAATTCCATTGAAGGAATATGCCCTCCAGGACTAGCTCGGAGGAGACGCGGGGGCCCTCCTCGAATTGAAGACCCTGACGGGAATGGCCGTACGCTTCCCGGGGACAGAACCCCGGGCGCTGTTGGCCGGACAAAGCGCTGAAGGCGCTGTCGCCTTCGAGGACTTATTGGGGGAGGTTGGGCTCGCCATGCGAGTCTTTTCCTCCCTCCGCCTCGAAACTTTAGGCGGGCGTTGCGGCTTCGGAGGCGGGGGGCCCTCTTTTCGAGGAACCACCGTCTCCGAGCCACTCGCTCCACCTCGGGGCGTGGGCAAAGGGGCCGAAGCTCCTTTGTTGCTGTCCTCCTTTCGGGGAACAGCTTTAGGAACCCCGGAAGATGGCCTAGCGACCATCTTCAGGGGTGTTGCCTCCTGTGAGTCTAACGACACGCTGGGGGAAGAGGGGGGAGCCCTGGTTTTAGCCGGGGCAGGGTATGAACCCTTTTTGCCGCCAGCTTTACCAGGGGAGCGCCCAGGTTGGGTAGAGCCCACAGAAGGGCTCCGAATGGGCGCGGAAACAACCGTGCTCGTTGGCCTGGATGGGCCAGGAGCAGAGGGTGCCTTTCTAACTATTGAGGCATATGACGTCCCAGGCAGAGCCGGGCGCGCCAGGACCAAGTCCTTTGCCTCGCGGAATGAGAGTCGATCCTGGGCCTGAACGGCCAGGATTTCTTTCTCAAGGAGATATGCACCACATTGCTTCGAAGAAGCAGGGTGCGGCTCTCCGCAATTGACACACTTGGCCACACACGATTTGGACTTATCGTGTGCGACCTTGGAGCAATTTACACAGACTTCGGGTGACCCCGATTTTGCACGTCTACATGATCGATTCGTATGGCCGAAGCGGTGGCAGTAATAGCACCGACGCGGCAGTGGCACGAATGCCTTCACGCGGTAGCGGTACCAACCGGCACGCACCGACTCAGGGAGCTTGTCACAGTCGAACGTGACGAAGAGTGTAGGGGTGGGTCTCGAGGCCCCTCCCTGTTTTCTCATCACACGTTCGACCTTGACCGCCCCATGGTCGGCCAGCTCTAGGGTGATGTCCTCAATGGAGTAGTCAACGAGTTCCCTCGCATAAACTACTCCTTTCACAAAGTTCATGGTAGAGTGCGGCGTCACACTCACCGGGGTGCCATGAAGTGTCCGAAGAGCACTTATCTTGGCCGCCTCGGCGGGATTCGCCGCATTCGCCAGAAGGCTCCCGTCCGAGAAACGGGTTACCTTCGGCTCTCTACCAATTGCACTAGCTAATCCTCTCCTCTGATGGATCATGTTGCCCTTGGACAACATGGTGCCATCAGTGGAGCGAATAACGAGGAAGCGTTTGAAGCCAGCGGGCTCGAAAACGCCAGGTAACCTCTGAATCAGGGGCCCCGATGTCATCGAGGCTCCGCCCTGTGCATTCTTGGTCTTAGTCGTAGTCATGGGCTCCGCACACGAGGGGGTAGAGGGGCCGGATGTGCCGATCTTGGCTTGGTCGCCTACCAAAGTGGCAGCAGACCCATCCGTCCCCGCAGCCCCCGCGGATGGAGAGGAGCCCCGAGTCTTCTTCGTCTTTTTAGTCTTTTTCTTTTTAGGAGAGGAGGGCGGGGAATGAACCCGCTTTTCACCTCCGCCGGCAGAAGTCCCCAGGCCAGATGGACCAGCCTCAGCCAGGTCCCTCTCCGAAATGGAGAAGGTCCTGGTTGTCGTAGGGGCACCTGTCGGAGGAGATCCCTCCCCTCCTTCTACTGCCTCGGAGCCCTCAGCCATTTGAGGAGGACCTTGCATAGGGGCGGATTCGGGTTCGGTGCTTGGCGCCGAGCCCGAATTCCCCCCCCATGGAAGGCCCTACCGTCTGGGGCTGGGTCTCCTCAAGGACCATGTCTATCACAGGAGGGGCCTCCAGTTGGCCATCCCCTCCCAGGACATCGCAGGTCCCCTTGGCAGTATTGTCACTAGTCAGGTGGTGTGGGGAGGCACAGGCCTTGACCCCAGCGAGGTTCAAAATTCTTGCCAGCAGGTCTTTTGAGGGAAGCGACCGAAGGGGCCTGGCTTCCCTCTCCCCCCTAAGGGGGTTTGCCCTACCGAGCCGCTTGCACGAGGGGCGGTCGGCAATGGGCTGCCTGCTGGCTTTCTTGGCAGTCCCCTTAGAAAGCAAAGGAGGGACTGCCGCTGGAGATAGGGTGCCCGAAAGCACCTCCAGAGAAGGGGGTGAGGGGGAGTCCCCTACACCCGTAGGCGTAGGAGAGGAGTAAGCCTCCTCTCCGGTTAAAGAATTATGGAGGGTCCCTTGCGCAAGCACAAGGGGGGGGGACCTCCATTTTCTCGGTGGAGCTGCCCGAGGGCGGCTCCGTAGATGTTTTTGGGGAAGTTGGGGGTTGGGGTTTTTGTTTTTTTTCATACATGGGCATGGTGACCCTCTTTTGATTACGGGACGCAATAGCTCATCACCTCTCGCAGTTGCCCGCACTGCGAGAGGTGCTTACAAGCCCGGCAGAGCCAGGCGCCGCCATTCGGGACCACCCCTCCCGCCTGGTGGCCTGGCAGTCCTTCGGCATGGCGGCTCCACCTTGGACACGGCGTAAAAAATATAGGTTGTGAAGAGGAGAGGAAAAGGGATGTGAGGAAGATGTGGGTGGGGATGAAGCAGGTTGTTAAAAAAAACCCATCCCGAACCGGAGCTGAGGGGTTAGGGAACAATGTCCCCTCCCCCCCTCAGCCCCGATCCGGGGTGGTTGGCTTGAGAAGAAGGTCAGCATTCTACCCTGTGAAATTAGAGGCTGACCAGAGAAAGTTGTGGGAGAGGTTGTATGAAAAGCGACGAGGTAGGGGAGAAATCGGGCTATCTGAAGGAAGGAAGAGAGGCTAAGCTGGGGCCGGACGGAGCGCTGGATCCCGTCAGCACGGCGGCCAGGATGGCAAATCGCCGCGCCCCTTACGGGGCGGTGTGAGGAAAAGCGAAACGTTGGTCCGGTTGCCGTCCTCGCAGCCTCTTTGGCGCGCTTTTGTGAGTGAGGAGGGGGTTAACAGATTATTGGCTTCCAGATTATGTATGATATTCGACTCGCATTTCCCAGTCATTTCTTGCTTAGGAGAAATTGCAAGTAACAGCAAAACCTGATTTAAATACTTTAATAAACACATTACAGTCTAAACTTTGGAAATAAGCACAATTTACCGTTAAAACTGAAGTGTATGAAAAGTACATCAAATAAACTTAAGCGCAATGGATGAAATTAACAATGTATCAACCCTAAATATTTATGATTTTTATGAGTTCGTAAGAAGACTTCGGGTATAACGTAGTGTAAAATAATATTGCTTATAGAGAACCCAACTACAAATAAGAATCTGGGGTGTGTAACAACACACTTTAAACTGGAGCTACTTATTTACACAATTTAAAAATAGAAAGGCGATTTATAAAAGTAAATAAAACTATAAACAAAATACAGCTATTGCATAAATTTTAAATGTTGCATTTGCTTCCAACACCACTTTTTTTCAACAGCAAAATTTTTAGATCAAGCCACGCATAAACAGGAGAACTTTTCTGCTTCTTCCAAAACTCATCTTGATCGGAGCCCCCAAAGCTTGGGGGCAATTTTTCAAGAAAAAAAAAAAGGCATAATTCTGGTCCTTTTCACTTCAATGAATTCACATTTGAGAAAGGTTCTCCAAGTCTATCTCGAGGAAAGTGGATTAAAAATGTGAAAAAGCAAATGCAAGGAGAAATAAAAAATACTCATAGCAGATAATCACTTCATTAACGTTCCCTGGCTCATTCACCGATAAAACCTAAACAAAATGGAGTTGCGTTATCAAAACAGGGATGGACCTAGTTTCATATAACAACAAAAATAGATTAAAAATGCCCATGTTGTTTGCTCACGCAGGGTAAATCTCAAATAGAAAGGGAGAAAAGTAACATACAATTGTGAATAATAATAATAATAATAATTTAAATCTAAATTACACCAAACCTATTTACACATCTTTAATTTACAAAATTCAATCCATATATACAGGTCAGGGTTTTGTTGTTTCAGAAGGAAATAAAGACTGGAGATGACGAAAGCTTAACTGCATTACCCAATAAGTGGGCAGATCTTTGATTCAATTTGTAGATAATGGGATACGGGAAAGAATGAAATGTACTAAAACTATTTAAAAAAAAATATTTAAATTCAAAACTCGCTCTGTACAGTTAATAAGTCTTTGCTATAACCATCTTTGAAAACACTTTTATGTGCATAAATACAAAAGAAGTTGGATCCACTACGTTTATAGTAAAATAACTACCATCAATAATTTAGTTGAAAATGTCAGGTCAATGGTAGATTAAAGTAGTGAGGTACTTATTTCAGAATTTGTTTCCATTTTGCCAGGAGAGTCTGCACCTTACCAACAGATAAGGAGAATTCACAAAATGTAAAACTAAGCTGCTCACTCATTCTTATTACCTAAAAGCAGTAAGGCTTTTTTTTAAACGCACAATACCCAGCTATTGTACACGGACGTAAAAAAAAAAACCTATAAAGAGACACTGTTTAATGTTGTGTTTCAGTGAACTCATTATATAAAAAAAAACTAAAGCAATTAATTTATTTTTCTTTGCACAGGGGTCAACATAAAGTTGAACCGCTCATAACAAAACCAAATTTGGTTTCTACGCTCGACACGTATTGTGCAATGAAGCAACGCGAAAGGAAAAGAGAAACAACACTTGGTTTGCTATAAATTCCTCCTTCACGATTTTTTAAGATTTTTTTTTTTATAATGGGAGTGGAACACTCAATATCATGTAAACCTACTTAAACTTATCAACACTTCACAGAAGGGGTGAATAGTGTTCATTTTTTTGACATGTACACACTCAACTCAGCAATTGTGTTGTAATAAAAATACATTAATGCAATAACTATATAACACAAGTTCAATACATAAAAATTTAGAATGCTATTTTTTAATCAGTTTCAAAATGCTAGCTAAAAAAGTTAAACCCTCAACTCCGCATTTATATATATATATATATATATATATATATATATATATATATATATATATATATATATATATATATATATATATATTTATTAACATTTACAATAAAAAAAAATCACCATACTGAGTTAAGTGAAATCTTGTTTCAAAGACAACAACTACAACTAAAATTACATTCAGTTAATGGCTAAACTTTTTAATGTTTTCAGTTACAGAATAAATTAGGTTGTATGGCTCCAACTTGCTGCTTCTGCCCTGGTTTCAGCGACAGTGCCTGGCATCCTCGTTGCACGCGACAGGAGGGTAGGAGGGTGCAAATTAACGGACAAAGGAAAGGTTTAAGCCTTGTACGGGCAGGTAACTGAAGGAAGATAACATTTAAAAAAAAACAAAAAAAAATAAACTAGAAGTCCATTCTTTTAAGGCCGAAGGTGATTTCAGGTGATTTTCTGACAGACGCTGACACAAGGAACCAAACCATGGTTCAAAATGTTCGTCCAGAACCAACCGAACCAATGATTAAGAATGAGGGACGCTCCATCAAAACTGCAGCTAAGTCAATTGAGGCACAGCACAACACACAAACAGACATTCGCATACACAACATTCACACAAAGACCACCATGTCCAACCGGGTGTCTCCGACCTCTCCCATCGAAGCTGGACTTGCGCCATGATAGGAGCTGCAGTCGGGAGGCAATCAGCCCCTCACTCACCTGCGCGTCTCTAGTCCTCTCTGCTGCGCGGAGGCGCGTCACGGGTACGTTGGGCGTTACATGTGTAGATTCTGCTCCATCGACTCGGAGGTGGGGAGCGACGTATGGTAGTAAGAGGAGAGAGGCGGGTGAGGGCCCCCCTGGCTCATTTCCAGACGGCGGAGGTAGGCTGGGTCAGTGGCGGCCATTGGGTGCGGCAGGTAGGCCTGGGTCACGTGAGGCGGCATGACCCCGGCGTACGAGTACTCCTGCGGAAGGTACTGGGCGGCGGGGGGTATCTCGGACTTGACGAGGCTGAACGATTTGTCGGTGGATGTGGCAGGCGACGAAGCGGATGAAGGCGGCAGGGTAGGAGTGGAGATGGGCGTGGGCGTGGCCGAGTTAGAAGGTGTGACCGACTGATGTGTGGGCGGCGTCTGCTGATCCTGGGGATACTGAGTCGGGGTGGGGGGCTTAGGCCGGAAGTATGTGACGTCATCCTCGCGCTTCTCCTTATCCATGAGAGGGGCCTGGGAGTGTCCGGGAGAAGCGTACGAGGCACGCCGAGAGTCCTTAGGTGGGGCCTTTTCTACGGTCACGTTGGGAGTCGCCATCGACCCCATGAGAGGGCCCTTAGACTTGTCACGGTCTGATTTCTCAATGGAAACCTGCGCTCGCGGAGAGATCGAAAAACGTGGCTTGCGAGGTCGATTCGTGGAGCGTCGGCTGGGGTTGCCGGGACGGATTAATCCTCGGTAGATGCGAGACTCGGTGTTCAGCTTGCGTCGAATCGCGTTTCGAACCTGCTTCTCCGTGATGGTCGGGAAGTTGCGGATCGCGTCATCTGGGGGCACACACCAACGGCGTCAGGTATGGGTGACTTTTAGTTTCAAACGGGAAAAATAAACTAAGGTTCCGTTTACGAGGGTAAAAGGTTACATTGGCTGTGATGACAGACTCCTTGCATTTAAGAATAGGGAAGACGAGCCTGGTAGTCAATGTCCTTAAAAAAGGGAGATAAAGCTATGTGAGACAATGAAAAAGAAGGGAGGATTTGTAGGATGGAGAGAGAGGAGTGCAATCAAGGTGGGTGTGGCAGTGCTTCTGAGTGAGAAGTTTTAGGATGGGGGTTGGTTTGGGTAGGAAGGTGTGGGATGGGCAACTATCTAGGTGAAGCTGAGATTTACAAGGGTGAAACTCTTGGGACCAGATATGATAGAAGTGAGGCAAAAAAAAAGAGAGGTCCTGAAATGACTTGGAGCGAATGGTGGATGGAATTGGAAATGGGCATCGGTTGAATGTTGTAGCAGATATGAAATGGGCGAATAGGTGACATAATAAGATGAGACAACTGAAGCTTTTGCTACACCTGGAGAGAATGAAAATGGGGAAATGATAGTAAGGTTCTGTATTGAACGAAACTGTGTGTGGAAAAATTCTATCAGTACAAGGGTTGGGCAAGAGTATGGTTTGTCTGTGCCTTGTAAGAAAGAATAAGGTGATGAAAGGGATTTCCCCCTAGAGTTTAAAGTGCAGGACCAATAAGGGCGTATCAGGCACAAAGTTTTTAAGGAGATAGCAGTAAAAAAAAAGAGTGAAAATGTTTGGAAGATATATAGATGAAGAGAGGCCTGCAGGCATTCAGGCTAGGAGCGCAAAATATGATGCTGGGCTTGGGAGGACAATATTACAGATGTCAACTGTAGCAAGCTTGCTCATATTACACATCACATACCGTTACAGGCGCTAAGAAATATGAGCATAGGACTCTGATAATATGATTGAGCTGTGTAAGGTGCACTGGGATACAGCGAGGCTAGTATAGCAGACGGTACAGGGGGGCAGGGGAGATCACGAGACAAAGTATCTACGAGTTAGCCTGGTGTGACCAGGTTGAAAACGGGCCAGCACCACTTCTTTATGACAGGAGCAGTGGAAGGATGAGGCCAAGTAACCGAGGTGAGGTTTGGTGACAGATGGAATTTATCAGGCAGTCATACCTTGGGCATAAAGGATATTTACATGTGGAAGGTGATCAGTATATAGAAGGGGAACTGAGCATGTTGCGCTGAGGCCAACCGAGAACCTATGTCAACTGCTCCATTGGCAGGCACCCAGCCGAAGGTGACAAGCTTCTTGTGTGAGGTCTAAACTCATAGAAAGAAACCGATCTTGCGGATCAGGGCTGGGATGGGATAAGTGGCACAATGCAGAAATTGTGCTTCGGGAATCGGTGAACAGCACGAAGTTGATAGGAAAGAATAGGCGGAACCCTGGGGAGGAGGGGAAGACATGAGGAAAAAGTGTGCCAAGGAATACTTTACCACAAGGGCAACAAACGAGCAATAGAATTAACGGGAGCCATCGGTGAAGATGACTGTGCCCTGAGAGTAGGTGGATACTGATGGACTATTGATACTGATGCTGAAAATTGATGTGAAGTGAATAGGGTTCTTAAGAAAAGAAAATGATGTAATCAACGGGGGCATTTCATTTGCTAGATGAAATGGGGATGATGTATAAGTAACCCCTCCCCCATTTTTGAATGCTTTCGAGGCAGGGGTCGGCGCACATCTACGCTAATAAAGCCCTCCAACCTTGTGAACCCCAAATGCTGGGCAATGAGGGTAGAATGGATGCCTGCAAAAATGAATCCATAAAAAAGGGCAAAAAAACAACAACAAAAACTCAAAAGTGAACTTGGAAGACCATAGAACTATGTAACGCCATCCATCTCTCACTCATGGATGAGACCTTTCATTTTGAAGATAAAATACCCCTCCAGACCAGATAATGAAATTGGCATAAAGATCAAAATACCATTCACTGGTGAACTCGAAGCCACTAGACTGGAAGACGGTCCTCGTTGGGGATGCAGACAAGGTGCCTGGGTAGGAGTGTGTTTTAGGACAATAACCAGCGATCCTAGAACTTTGTGACAAAGGGGGCGTGGGAGGGTTTCCAGACAAGGGTTATGGGGATCTAAGTACCCCATCAGCAAGGATCCAGAACAGAGGAGGGTGTGCGCATGTTGTGCTGTATAGGGAAATGATAGCGGTGTTACGATTGGTTGTGTGTGTGACCTACAAGTGGTAAGGATGCACCTACCCAGTCCCATACATACATTGGAAGTTTTGTGTTCGTGCTTGCTGGGATTGAACCCGACACCCGGACATCATAAATCCATTGCTGTATCAACTGGATCAGCGAGTTTCACTTGAACCTCTTTGCAAGGTTATTGGTAAGGAAGATGTGCAAGTACCAAGAAGGGACCAATCAGTAATGGAGGATTAGACTAGGATTTCAAGATCAGATGTGAAGAACTTGACGAGAAAGAAAATTAAGTAAAAAAGAAAGGCCCAGAAGCCCCCCCCCCTGACCTTATTCCTCTTACCTCGGGAGTGGGGTAGTAAAATCCAACCAACAATCCCCAATAAGCGACACCTACGTGTTATAACCCTGATGAGAACGGGGTCCAGCTGGTTCTTGTTGGAGGGTCCACGCTCCTTGTTGGCGAAACACTCGCCGCCGGTCAGGGATGACGAGGCGAGCACCTCAAGCGGAAAGAAGTACCGCAGAAGGTCATTGATGTAGCGATTGGCATTGGTTCGACGAAAGCGAAAGTAATCAGAGGCGCTGATCGATACGCCGCCTCCCATGTCCAGCTGGAATAGAATGATGGCGGTTCAATTGTGGAAAGAGGACAATGTTATAAAAGGTGTGTATGTATGTGTGTGTAGGGATGGGGGTCTAAGGTTTCATCTGACAAGTACCAACAAGGGCAAACCTTCCAAAACCATACACTAGTATCTTTAGGCAACATTAAAGGGTAAAAAAAAATTAAAAATACAAGTCAACAAAAAAACAGACCCCCCCAAAAAAAAATCTAACACAGACAAAGAGGGGGAAAAAAAGAGAGGCACGCTCGGATGCCAGAGGGAAGACAACCTGCCTCAGGAGAACTAAACATACAACTGACATCCCCTAAATTAAATACAGCACTTCAGTTAAATCAATACAAATGACCACTCTAATGAAGGTTACATGACCTTGAACAGGCTCAGTAAGAGGTTAGCTTTCATGGGGGTTGACAACATAGTTTGTTCTGAGAATGCTAGTCGAAATCGAAAAACGGTACGCCATACTCAAGGCCCTCCTCGCTGGAAGAAGCTTAATAACAGGTGGCAGTAAGCCCCACCTGTAGCATTCAAAGCCCAACCTCGGGCCTACGACATTCAACTAAAAAGTCTCACTGGGGTTGCCATACAGTTTTGTGTTGGAGGGATAATATATTTGGAGTTATTCTTTTGTGCATCAGTTTTTCAAGTATTTTGGATAGTGCGTGCAGTGGTGAGATTGGGTGGTTATGTTTTAGATTGGGTGGTTTTGTTTTGTATTGGGAGTTTGCTTGCCTTGAGTATTCGTATGATGCGAGCTTAATTTCAGTGAGGGAATTGTGTTGTTTAGCCATGTGTGATTGAATATTTGCGTAACGGATAAGATTACAAAGTTGTCAAAGTGTTTGAGGTGTAAATTGGAGATGTCTGGGCCAGTTAGTTAGTTTTGAGAGAATTAATAGCTTGGAGGACCATATGTGTTGAATGGAGCTGGGTGTTGTTTTTTACTCTCCTGTAGATTTGTGTTTTGTCTGTGTGTAGGGAGAGGAAACTAATGCTGAAATAACGTTTCATCAGGACATTCCAGTGTTGTTTAGGTGTTGCAATTGCAGGTGATGTATGAATTTTCTTCAGAGTTCTCCACAGTTGCGTACAGTTTGTCTTGTCGTTTATTGAATTTATGTATTGGTTCCAGTTGTCAGATTGTTGTTTGGGATTTGGTTAGTGACGTGTGCGGAGTTGTTGGATATGGTGTAACTCTTTTTGTGTGGGTGCTCTTATATTTATTATGTTTCATTTTATTTTGCTATTTCTTGTCTTGAGTGAAGTTGAAGTTGTAGGATCTGTGGTCTAGGGGAATGAATGGTTTGCTTCTTTGGGTGATTGTGTTGGTGATGTGGTGCAGTGCTTTGTCAAATATAATAGTTGCTTATGGAGAAGTCCTGTAGTTTATATTATATGTATGTGGTGTAGTTTTGCTAGTTTGCTTTCTTATAGTTTATGTATGTGGTTTTGAAGGATGCTGATCGGGGGGGTCCACTATTGTTGTTACATGTGGCTCTGGGGTGCAGATGATGGGAGGTCTGCTATTGTGTTTCACATGTTTCTAATGTGCAGAGGTGAGCAAGAGCATTAGGTCTGAGGAGGTGCAGGTGCAACAGAGTAGATCCCTTACTAAGTTGACTAATTGTCAACAAGAAAACCGGGCCCTAAAGATGTCAAGCGAAAGACTGAGAGGGACACCTGAGAATTTGAGTTCATCTGGCACCAAAGGTATTAAAAGCCCATGCTCCTAGGTGGTACACACCCATATGCAGCAAACAGCAAAAAAGGGCTGCAGAGAGTTGGTCAGTTTATTGGGCACAAGGGATGGTGGTTATTGAGACAAAACCCATCTTCCTTTTATTTGCACCCCCAATGCTAAGACCCCGCCTAGCTTGATCTCTTGCAACTTGCGGGCATTTATAGAGGTTCCAAAGCCTCTCTTCTGACACGGGATAAGGTAGCGCTGGTCAGCTCCTTAAATCTGATAGGACAAATAAAAAGGGAATACTCTTATCGGCAGGGAGTGTACAAACCTGCACACACATTGACCAGGAGGCTGCTTAACTGTGGGTACTCAGGCTGTGAGAAAGTGCTGCTCCTCCAGGTACAGTCTACCCCCGACAGGGACATAATTCATACCCAACCACTCCTAGGGTGTCATACACCACCATGATTCACACCTAATCACACTCCATCCCACACAAACGATGCTCTTTCATGTGACTCACGTTTTGCAAGTATAAGCAATCTCCCTCTTTTAAAGAAATTTACTACCTATCCCCACTCACATTAAACACATTCAGTTCAAAAAGCAGCATGGATCAACCAGCATGGTTGAATGGGTCTGTGGCTTGAGTCAGTTATGTATTATTGTAGAACAAGCTGTTTATGTGTATAGGTGGCTCAGAGGATTAGTTGAGTGACCAGTTTATAGGGGATGAAGGGGTGACCAGACCTAGGATTGAGATGGCAGACTTTATTTTTGATGGGGGAAATCGCCAGGCTTTTTCTTCTCCATCCTTCGGGCAGTCAACGGTTATAGAGTCTACCTCCTTGGGAGAGGAACATCCCATAACCGGTAACAAGGCCTTCTTCTTCAGGCCTACTTAATGTTTAGGCTGAAGGCTATCCTTCTGACTGGCTGATACTAATAATGAGAATATTTCAACCCATTTATTTATACTCCCTCCAATTAAGGGGATGTGACTTCCTTTCTCCTAATCTGGAAGTGGGGCAGAGCTTATTGGGTCAGAAGTATGTTCGTTTGTTGAGACTGCTAGTCGGAGTCAAAGGCTGGCAACTATAGCAAAGTTGATTTTGTCATTTTGAGGGTCCATGTCAACTTTAGCTGGTCAAACCCAACTCTGTTCTGGCTGCCTTGTTATCTTGTATGAAGACCTTTTGGCTCGCAGATGTTTCCTCACGTGTCTAAGTTTGCATGTTCTCGTAAGAACCTCCAACTATTCGCTTGCCTTCTTACACGCATATTTCTCTTAATACATGTACAATTGTGATATAAGTATTTTGCTCTATTCTACATTGGTTCATTGTTACTACATAGCGTTATTTCAGTAGTTAATATGTGTACCCAATTTCACGATTTCATAGGTCCAAGAGGGTGCTCATTTGTGAGGTTCCTCATTGAGCCTACTTCACCTTGCAATTCGGTTGTCACTACACATGTACAATTGTGATTTAACAGTATATATAAGTATTTCACTTTATACTACATTGATTCATTACTACTACATGGCATATTATTTCAGTATTTAATGTGTGCCCAATTTCACAATTTCATAGGTCCACAAGGGTGCTCATTTGTGAGGTTCCTCATTGAGCCTACTTCGCATTGCAATTCAAGCATCGCTAGCTGTGTAATGTTCAGAACTCAAGGGGCAATGTAATGAAGGGCTTGATTAAGGTACTGAAGAATATTAAGCAATGTGGGGACTCTTGAGGTATTAGCATGATGTATTCATGTCCTGCACACAAAGTTATGTGGTGTTGAGCATTTCTTTGATGGGTGTGTCTGGTTACAGTATTGGAAGGCATTATTTTTATCTATTGTTGTCATCACAGTACTTTGTGCTACTGCCCTTGAGTGAAATCCTCCCTAGTTCAGCAGCCTTGAGTAGACAGGGTTATCCTGAAGATCCTGCACTACACCATGTATTTGTAGTTAGCTCAATTGTACTTGCACCAGGCATGTTGCAAATATGTTAAATTTCGTCTGGTTCCCAGTGGTGACAAGTAGATGTGTGTCAGTAAAACCAGTGCAAATAGTGTGTGACCTGGAATGGCATTAAGATAATGATGACTTAGATATTGGAATCTATGGTGTTATGTGTGTATGGGTTGGTTTGTGCGTAATGGCTGCATAGTTGCAGGAAGGTGGGATTACTGAGGAGTATCTCTGTACAGTATGTTATAGAGTTTTGTGCGTTTCATAAAGGATGGTATGGGCCTTGTATGTTTGACATGGGTAGCTCAGATTTCATGTACCCGAGAAATTGTGTTCCTCAGATGTTGAGATGGTGCTTTAAAGGCATTAAACTCTGCTCCAAAGTGTAGTTTGTTAATTGGGGTACTACAGGTACATCCAATGGCGATCAGGTGATAATTTTTTTGTCTTCTGTAGTGTCCTAAGGTGAGTTGATGTAAGTTTAGATGGTCAGGCCGAATAGGCATAGATGAGTGGAGGTTGGATATTACTGCTTGTAAATGTGGATGAGGGTTTCCTCAACTTGCCCAAATGTGGTTCCCATGAGTGCTCAGAGTGTATTCATTTTTATAGTAGCTTTGTTTGTTGTGTTTCTGTGTTCTCAAAAAGTGTTTGTGAAATGTAATGAAGCGGATAGTTGTGGTTCTATTTAAGGAGTTGGGTGTTTGATACAATGCATGACTATTTGTTTACTCCTGTTTGTGAAGAAAACGCATATTTTGAAGGTGAAACGGTCATTAGGTTCTGTATGTAGCAAGTCTTGCAATTCAGAGTAGTAGATGACAAATTACTTGGTATGCTTTGAGCATTGGGCTATGATTACATGGCTGTAGAGTGTGATGTTGGGATTTGGGGAAGGGATGTCAAGGCAGAAAAGATAGAAAGGATCAGGGGAGAGTACAAATCCTTGTGGAACTCCAATATGTACTTGATATGTTCATGATAACTTCTTGTGATGTTACTTGTGTTTGTGAGGAAATTGGGAAGCCATCTTTTTGTAGTTCAGGTAAATTGTGGTGTTAAATATTTTGTTTGATGAAGATGTGTCTTAAGTGCTGTATTGAATGTTTTGTTACCCTTACAATCCTCTGTGGTGGTGTGAGATGGTTGAAGCCTTCATTTATAAGATGGGTAATGTTAGTGAGTACAGTGCTTGTTTAATGCAATGGTGGCATCTATGTTGGGAGACATCTAATGGGATATTATTTATTAGTCCCAGAGATTCCATGATTTTGGAGAAGGAGCAGAGAAAATGTGGTAATGGAATTGAAGAGAGGATGAGAGTAAAGCTGCCACAAACTTTATCAATCCTAAGTGCTCAGGGGTCATAAAGGAGTAGAAAGCCTTTGGAAACATTAAAAAATGTGGTCCTTGAGTCATATATTCAAACCTTTGATCAAAACAAGACAAAAATTCAAGTCACAACCACTTACCATATCCTCGCCGACCTTGGGAAGCTCTGGAATCGGAGCTGGAGGGTCATGGTGGTCCATTTTGCTGCTCTTCTTGGATGAACCTCCAGCTGTCGGGCCAGGAGCATGGTGCATGGCACCATCATCGAGGTCACCATCAGAAAAACCAATGAGAGGAGTGCCATCATGGTCAAGGTCATAGGCTCGCTTTCGCTCGGGGCTGAGAAGTGTGGAATCCATGGGAGTGCAAGTTCCAACATTTGAGCGGTCACCAGACGCATTGAGTCCATCTGTTGAAGAAGCAGCAGCTTCGCGAGCAAACACCCCTAGACCACGAATCTGGATAAAGATTAGAGACAAATTATCAAAAAATATAAATTGGGCTGCATGTTTTTTATCTAAACCTCATTACCAGACATAGGCCATGGCAACCAGAGTCGGAATGCCTCACCACATCAAGAATTCAATCCCAAGAAAAGAGGTTGAAGTCCCCATACAAATATCCACATTCTTATTTTTTAAGAAAACTACAAATATTTATAAATTTAAATCAGGGGAGGGAGGGGGGCATAATTGGGAAAAATCAAATAGGGAAGGAGGGTTTATTTTTGAAAGGCAGAAATGCAGGGAAGGTACTTGTGGCTCTAGGGACCGAGACTACATGGATCTCTCATGCATCTGCTCCCCTCCATGACAAGGGAAGATCCCCTTGGAGAGGATAATCACAAGAAATTAAGGTACTTCTGAAAATGATTATTATATTTTTAATTGCGGGTATGGATGAGGTAAGAGAGAGGCAGGGAAGGGGGGTAAAAAGTGAAAAGCTGTTAAATCAGCAAGATTTTTTTTTTTATTTTGAGATCCCACCTGGCAACTGCCTACTAGGGCAAAAGTTGCCATACTCACATCAGAGCCTACTATTAGGCTAGATTAAAAATGCAAATAATATGGAAATAAAAAAAAACAAAAAAGAAGAAAAAGGCAAAAGGTTAGTATCGGAGGTAGGTCTACCTCCCCTGGCGCATGAACATGCAACAAACACAAAAACAGTCAAATAAATTTGAGGTCCGGCATCCTCAAAAAAAGTTGTATAGTCTACAAGTCTGTGTGCACGAACCAATGGCAAGTACAAGGGACAAGCAGTAGCGACCTCACTTGTCCCGGTACCCCTTGACCATTTTCCTTCTTCTTTGCCAAGCTGCCCATATTCCTGCAATGTAATTCGTGTGAGGAAGAGCAAAGTGCTGGTCTGGTCGCTCAGTGCCTGTAGATTCCGGTGCCCTCATTTGGTGTCACATTACCCCTCATATCGAGTGGTGTATTGCAACCAGCTCAGCCCTGAAGACAGACCCAGCACCTAGCAGAGCCCTGCTGACTTCAAACAGAGATACAGCGTGGAAGCTGACCCCCTCTTGGGACTTGCAGCCATCTGTATACAATGCCACAGTTCTAGTGTGCTCCAAAAAGGCTGAATGCAATACTCCAGGTGCTGTAGAAGCTTTGGAAGCAAAGGCGTGGTGACAAATAGTCAGAGTGGCATCCAGGGCAGAACGAGGGGCGCCACCAGCCTGAAAGCAATACTGAGCTATCGAAGGAGTTTCCTATCCCTAAACCCAAAGGGGCTTAAGGTATGACTGGAGGCTCTCAGCGCCATAGGCACTATGGAGATCAGGGGTGGATGCAGTGAAAGATGTTGGCAACTGAAGGAGGCGATGGGCTTGCACGTACAGGTAAAAAATGCGCTGTGCAGAGCAAGTGGCATCTACCCAGCATCGATGAATAGGCTCTCAATGGGGGACATACGGAGGGCACTGGATCCAGGGAAGGCCGGTGTGGTGGATCGAGTCCACCTTCCGCAATACGCTCGGCTGCGGATGCATAAAACTCGCATCTGTAGTCGAGCTTCAAACGAACAAAGGATCAATAAAAAAGTAAGGCAGTAGCCCTATCAGCACCCCAAGTGCTGAATATCACAGAACAAAGGATATCCATGGCATGGGTATGGGACCCTAAGGCTGCAAATATGAGCCTCTCAGGTGAGGCGTTGGTCAAAACAAGACAAAGGAAATGGTGCGAAGCAACCACTTCCAGGCTTACCTCATTAAGAAACAAGTCTGGCTCATGGTGGAGCCATGGATGGTGGCAGAAGTGCACTACCTTAGTGTCTTGGCAGGCAAGAGTTAAACATGTAAGAATGTTGGAGTAGGAGAGGCAGTATATATAAATAAGCCTGCACTTAAGGAAGTGCAGATTAGATTTAATTAAGGTATGATTTTTTTTTATTATTACCTACCACCACTCAACACCAATAGTATCTATCCAAGAAATTTTAGCAATTTTCAAGTACAAATTCAAATAGAACATTCTCCTGTTAAAGCTGCTCATAGCCTCAACAAAGCATTTGGGATGAACATCAGTACAGTGAGAACTGCTCTGTGTATTGGTTCAATAAGTTTAGATCTGGAAACATGGATGCCAATAGCAAACCTGGAAGCACAAACTTGTTATTAATGTTGAAGAATCATCAGCTGCAGAGACCAATAACCTAGCAGCCACCATATCACATCATCTGATGGTAATATGAAATTAAGAATTTGGAAAAGTGGGTTCCACATAAATTAAACAAGAAATTAAATTGTGACACTATACATCACAGGTGCAACAGATGCATTTCTTAAAAGAATTGTGACCTGTGATGAAAAATTGAAGAGGTCTGGGAAAGAACTTTAAAAAAAAATTAATATGCCAAAGCACACAAAAAGTTGGTGTAGATGTTTCTGCAGCTGTCTGGCTGAGAAGCAGGGATAACCTAAGGAAGGATAGGCAATGTACCGGGTTTACCCACTGAACAATCAGGGTTTCTTAGCCCTAAACCCAAAGTGGTTAGGGTATGAATGAAGTCTCTTGATAGCATAGGGGCCCTAGAGATAAGCTGCAGATGCAGTGACAGTCATTGGTAACTGAGGGAGACACAAAGCCTGTGCAAACGAACACCCAATGCATTGTGAATGGTACAGAGGAAGTGGCACAACAAGGTAGTGCAGTTCTGCCATCACCATTGGTGGAAGAAGTGCACTAAGCGTCTTGGCCAAGGAAACCAAAACCTGTGCACTTCAGCATAGTGAGATGCAGTTAAATGCCTGTTGGAGTCAATGCTTCCAAGTTGGCATCTGGTCTGCAGCAAATGAGATAGAAAGGTCATCTACGTAGAGTGTAGCAGGAACACATTCTGGCAGCACAGAGGTGATACTGTTGATGCTCAGGGCAAGGAGTGACACTGAGGACAACTTCCAAGGGGAATGAAATGCCATCTTCCTGCCCTATTGTTTTTTTGGAGCCCACCTGGCATAGGTCACCATACTCACCAAGAGAGTCTAGTACTAGGCTACTTTAGAATAACAAAAAAAAACTACAAAAAGAAAATAGGCAACAAGCAGGAAGCCAGCTCCAGCATCGGGGAGAGGCCCGCCTCCCCCTCCACACAAGGACGTGCGACTTACAGAGAAAGCAACAACAAAAACTGCACCTAGTTAAATAAATGGGAGAAGGCCGAGTTCCTCCAAAAAGTCATAGATTCCATAAATGAATGTGCATGAACCCATCTGGCATCTGGTCTGCAGCAGGGATAAGTGGTAGCGACCCCCCTCATCCCAGTACCGGAAACAGGTAGCGTGCGCGAAGATCACCCAGACTGGGGGACAACGCAGTCTTCATAGTAGGGTGTAGGCAAGCGCACCATCATATTGCGGTGCATCCCGCAAGTGGGTCCAATCCAGAGACAACAGAAAGCAACCGCAGAAGTCGCCGCGGCATTGGGGGATAGGTCCATAGGAAAAGTCGCGGCACAATGGCAAGCAACTTTAAGTTTCCTTCGACTGTCTCCCATCTTCTTTGCCAAGCAGCCTTGAGAGCTGCTGTATTCCTGCCATGTAATCGGTGTGAGGAAGAGCAAAATGCTGGTCCGGTTGCCCAAGTCACGCAGATGCCTTGGCGCGCTCATCCCCACAATTCGTACATGTCCAGGAACCCAGCAGAAGATAATCTCAACATCTGCCTGGCTTGCAAAAACCGTGGCATCACAGATATTGAAAACCAGGGGATGCGGAGATTCCAATGCCCCGAGAGCACTCAGGGCACTTTGTGAGTCACTAGAGATCAAAATCCGGTCTCCAAACAGGGCACGTCGCGTAAACTCCTGTACCGAGTGGTGTATTGCCACCAGCTCAGCTGTGAAGACAGACACAGCACCTGGCGAGCCTCGATGACTTCAAACAGAGGGGACACCACATGGAAGCTGACCCCCTCTTCGGACTTGGAGCCATCCATATACACTGGCACAGTTCAGTGTGACACAAGGTGTGTTCCAAAAAGGTCGAACGCAATACTCCCAGCACTGTAGAACCGTTGGGAGCAGAGGCTTGGTAACAAATAGCCAAAGGTTGTACCCTCGAGGGTGGCATCCTGGGCAGAACAAGGAGCGCTACCAGCCTGAGAGATATACCTAGCTCTTGGAGTTTCCTAGCCCTAAACCAAAGGGCTTTGGCATAGGCACCATCAAATTCAGCTGTGGATGCAGTGAGAGCTGTTAGCGACTGAGGGAAGCGCCAGGCTCATGCCTACAGGCAAATAATGCACTGTGCACAGCGTAGAATGAGTGGCATCTCCCCAGCATCAACTAGTAGGGTCTCAATGGGGAAAGTGCAGAAGGCACCGATCCCCAAGTGAAGGCCAGTGTGGTGGATTGAGTCCACCTTCCACAATACACACTTGGCTGCATAAAACTCGCATCCGTAGTTGAGCTTCAAACAAACAAAGGATTGATAAAAAAGTAAGGTAGTAGCCCTATCAGCGCCCCAACCACTGAACATCATGGAACGGAGAATATCCATGGCGCGGGTACAAGAGACCCTAAGGCTGTGAATATGAGCCTCTTAGGTGAGGCATTGGTAAAATACAAGACCAAGGAAACTGTGCGATTCAACCACATACAGGCGTACCCCATTAAGAATCAAGACTGGGTCAGGGTGGAGCCGTGGATAGCGGCAAAAGTGTGCCACCTTAGTCTTGGCCAAGGAAAACTGAAACCTGTGCACTTAGGCATAGCAAGAGATGCAGTTCAATGCTTGTTGGAGTCGACACTCCAGAGTTGGCATCTGGGCCGTGCCAAAAGAGATCAAAAGGTTGTCCCCGTAGAGCGTAGAGAACATCATCTGGTAGCACCAAGGTGATGCCGTTGATGCTCAGGGCAGAGTATGACACTGAGGACACTTACCTGCGGGACACCCTATTCCTGCTACATTGGGCCGGAGAGGGTTCCCTCCACCCATATGCGGAATCATAGGCTTTCTCTAGATCGAAAAACACCATGGCGTAGTGCTGTCTATGAAGGAAAGCCTCGCAGATGGCATTTTCCAGTCGGAGCAGAGCATCCGACGTGGAGTGGAACTTGCGGAAGCCGCACTGTGCTCAAAGAGTGAAGATAGTTAATTTAGGTTCTACGGATGAATGCCCTTTTGTAGTCCATTAAAAGGTATTGCTGTGAGAAAGACACTCAAGCCATACTTGAGTAAGTGTGGGGCGGATGTACCAATTGTAGGTGTGAGTGATGGACTTCTTGGATTGCCTGAAAGAGGTGCCTGTGAGTAGTAAGTATATGGTCATTTTTATATTTGGTTTATGCACTAGCAATATTATCTGAATTTTAAGTCCTATGTTCAGGTTGACACAAAGCACAATTGCTGATCTGTTTAAAGGGAGTTAATGTAATCCCAGTTTGGTTTTCTTCCATAGAATTTAAGGCATAATAGCAATGATGCCACAGCATGCAGAAAGCTTTTAAGGAGAGATCTGTAAAGAAAGTGAAAATGTATAAAAGATATAGCCACAGATCCTCCTGCAGGCATTGGGGCTGGAAGAGCAAACTACAGGTGTAGAGGGAGGGAAATGCAGGGATGTATATCATGGTCCAAACAATAGATTAAAAGGAGGTTAAGAAGATTTTGAGGGTGAGACAGTGATCAGGTTGTGTGGTGCCCAGAGTTCGAAACTACCAATGTATTGCTGTTGATCTCAGGTTGCTCATTTTTTAATTTGAGTGTTAGGCATGGAATTATGGGCAGCTGTGATGTTGGTGTTAAGGGAAGATGAGTAACAGAAACCCACCAGTTCTGCTCAAGTAATAGAAACCCACCGGTTTTGTCCAAGTAATAGACAACCACCAGTTCCGCTCAAGTAATAGAAAGCCACCAGTTCCACCAAGTAATAGAAACCCACAAGTTCTGCAAAAGTAATAGAAACCCACAAGTTCTGCCCAAGTAACAGAAACCCACCAGTTCCACGCAAGTAACAGAAACCCACCAGTTCCTCCCAAGTAACAGAAACCCATCAGTTCTGCCCAAGTGACAGAAACCCACCAGTTCAGCCCAAGTAACAGAAACCCACAAATTTGGCCAAGTAACAGAAACCCACAAATTTGGCGCAAGTAACAGAAACCCACAAGTTCGGCCCAAGTAACAGAAACCCACCAGTTCCTCCCAAGTAACAGAAACCCACCAGTTGCACCCAAGTAACAGAAACCCACCAGTTCTGTCCAAGTAACAGAAACCCACCAGTTCTGTCCAAGTAACAGAAACCCACCAGTTCTGAACAAGTAACAGAAACACACAAGTTTTACCCAAGTAACAGAAACTAAATTGTTAGTACAGGAGTATGGCATATAGTGCAGCTGCAAGCAATGCAAGGTTTTATAGCTTCATTCTTTTTATTCATATGGATTTTATACCTTTATTATATTTAGTCATAACCACCCTCTACAGTTGTGGTGCAGACATTTTTCTCATTTGTTCGGTACTACTAAGTGGTCTGCTCCATTTCTCAAAAATATAGCCATACTTGGATAAGTCATCCTGATAAGATTGAGGGAGGAAGCCAGTGTACTGAGCAGTTTATGAACCAGCTCTCTCAGAAGGAAAAGATTGTACGAGCATTGCTACCAACTGATATTTTATAAAAAACACAAAACTATTAACTTACTAATATAGGTAAATATTAACAAAATTGATACCCATCTTTGCCCCATATCTACATTCAAACATTGGGTCCGGTCTGTCATTTGCTCCTCTTACCTCCCTCCCTATTGCATATTTAGTGTACCTTCTTTCCATTTTAATGACACATTTTGATGATTCTCTTCATTTCTTATTTATTTAAGTTTAATGCCCACTTTCACCCTTTGTTGGGTCTATCCAGGAATGGGAAAGTGGGATTTAAAAGATGGCCTGAGAAAAAGCACCAGTTTTTCTTGGGGCAGTGAGGACAGGGGGGCATGCTACTCCTCCAGGTTCTTAGCCCTCTTATACACCATCCACCCCTTAAGGGTGATTATTTCTTATGTTTAGTACTTAAATACTAGTAATGCATTTAATGTTCCAAAGTCAGTAGGGGCAAATTTCTTGGTTGTATGAAGTCAGCAAAGAAGGTGAATTCCTTGGCTGTTCCAAAGTCAGAAAAAGGGTGATTTTCTTGGCTGTTCTAAAGTCAACAAAAAGGGCAATTTTCTTAGCTGTTCTGAAGTCAGCAACAAGGGAGATTTTCTTGGCTGTTCTAAAGTCAACAAAAAGGGGAAATTTCATATCTGTTCCCAAGTGAACAAAAGGGGCAAATTTCTTGGTTGTCCAAAGGTAGCAAGAAGGGTGAATTTCATTTCTGTTCCAAAGTCAGCAAAAAGGGTGATTTTCTTGGTTGTAACTTTTAAGTTTTAACCAACATATCAAATATAATTTTGTGACCAAATTATCTTACCAGTAGATTATTACTTAAATTATCACAATAAATTTGAATTTCCAAGTCAACCAAAACAATGAGCTAGGTAGGACATCTTGGGCCAGCCTGCAAATGAATGCCAAACCATTTTTTTGATAAAGTGAAGTTTAAATGTCAATTAATGTACAGTACTAATAACCAGTTCATATATCAAACAGAAATGCAACTTGTGACAATTGTATGGTAGATTTAACATAGTAGGATTACTTGCTATATATTTCCTACTTGTAATAAATTTGTCAAGACTAATAATATTTTGGGATGAAATAAAGTAAGATTTCTGCATCCAGCGAGATTTGAGCAGTTTTCGCATCTGACTGGATTCCAATAAGATGAATCTGGTGCAACCCTAGTCATGAGAATAAAACAACTCTCCAAAAAAAGGAGCAGGATTATTGAGAAAATATTTATATAGGGCAGGTATGGATGGCGCCTTCAACAAGTCTGGTATTGTAAAGTCATTGGGCATCTCATGAAATAGTCTCAGGATAGAGAGAATACAATTCATCTTGTTACCAGCCCTAAGCTGCAGCCAAACCCAGTTATTTTTTAATGAAGCTATGAACATAATCCCCATAAAGGAATGAAGATTTATTTTTTATAAGATGTTCAAATACAGTAAACCCTCGATATAATGAACTATATGGGGTGGGGGGTCGTTCGTTAAAGCCAAAAGTTCATTAAACCTGATGGTCATTAAAAGCAATGGAAATAACGATGGTTCATTCATAAATCTGTATACGTAAATATGTATATAAAGACTGTATTGCATGGATATGTAATACATATGTAATTACTAATATTACTAATAAAGTTAAGTGGACTACATTGGATTTAACGAACTTCGGTTCGTTAAACCTGATGGAGTTCGGCTAGGAAATTTGGCATTATATCTGAAATTCATTATATTGAGGTTCATTATATCAAGGGTTTACTGTACAACAAATTCAAGAAACATTTCTCTTCAAGTTCCCAGAATACCAACCTAAAGATCAAGTATTTTACACAAATAATATTGAGTTAAGATAGTAATACCACCATTCTATCCAATTTCTTACCTGTAAACCTTCAGCAGTTTTCAAGAGACTGGACAGATTGTCTTGAGGGATGTGGACAATGCCATGGTAGACAAAATCCAACAGTGCCTCCATATCCTCACTGCGTACATCCTTCATGAATACTAAAGAAAAAAAATGCCATCATTAAAACCAATATCCATTAACATTTAATTATAGGACAGTTCATAAATGATGATCTAAGGGATGTTAAATAATTACTTTTTTTTTAGTTACTTTGTTACCCCTGATGAGCCATAGCATAGGGTTTTGCCCAGATGGGCAAGGGAGGGTAGAAAGGACTAGATGGGCATTTTTTTTTTTAGTTGCTGAAGGTTGAAATGGGGGCAGAATGGATTAGGATGGGCAAATGTCAGGTGAGGGTGTTTGGAGTAGGGGCATTTTACAGGTAAAATGGTTGTTGAGTTTTTAGGAGTGAGGGCAGTTGAGTTGGAGGAAGGTTCAATAATAATTTGGTACAGTGGGTGAGAATAGAGTGAGACCAAATGATGGACAATATCTTTGATTTTATGAAGATTAATGGTAATAAATTGTAATTAGAAAATGAATAACAATAGCATTTATAAAAATGTTGAAGCACAAAGAGTATGTAAAGTAATAAATAATTAAAAGTAAATATATAGGACAAAATTAGCACGATGGTTAAAAAAAAAAAACAGCAATTTAGCATAAATTCTACTTTTCACTAGTGGGAGCAAAGCCAACCAGTGGAAAAAGAATAAATTACTAAGAAATAAAAACCAATGAGGACATCTCCACCACAGATACTCATAAATAAATTTATGATGCTGAGGAATGGCATATAACTTGAGTATTCTAAAAAGGAGAGAAGTGTAGCACAACTGCATTTTCTACACCTGTGCCCCCCACCCACCTCCCCACCTTGCAAGAAATAGAGAGGAGACAAAATAAAGGTGCAGGTGAATGCTACAGTACATTGTGCCATCCCTCTATCGATGCCTTCAAGTCTACTCCAAATCTTCAAGAACAAATTTTGGCTGCAAAAAATTATTCAAAAGTTTGAGGTTGGACTTTGTTCCAAGGTTGAATTCTTTACCTTATCACACTGTTGGGCTTTTGTAGTCAGTTTTATATTGCATTAAATGACAAAAATAAGAATGGAATCTCATATAAAGAGATGTAGGACAAGAGTGCAATGTATTATATAACAAGAGAAGGATTAAAGATTGCCAGTTAACTGCAAGTTAACATACTTTTTTTTTAAAGACAAATTTGATGCCTAAATACGACATTATTGACTGTCCTAAAGTTTACAAAATGAAAAATTGCAGAACATACCGATGGGATGTTTACATGGGTTGGAGATGAACATTTCCTTGAAGTAATCACTGCACATCGATAACACAAATTTATGTGCAGAGAAAAGCTTTCCATCACATGCTAATGTGACATCAATAAGCAGCTCCTGTTGAGAAGAAATTAGGGAGAGATAAACCTATGCAATACCTGTTTGACTAATAGATAATTAAGTTTTAAAAATGTATTGAAGTGGTGAGGTTAAGGAAAGTGAAAAATGTGTGAAAAGTGAAAAGTCTTGAGTAATAAAAAGTGGAAACTTGTTCAGTTACATTGATGTTTTGAGTGTACTTCCATTCATCATTGAAGGAGAGTATTTTTGCACAGTGTGTGTCAAGGGTGATCAAGCTCAGATAGAAGCTGCTGGCCTGGGAAGATGTACACCTAAATGTTTTTGTCCTGCAATAAAGAATAGCAATAAGATGTGTGGCTAAATAGACATCATCCATCCATGCATACCAGACCAGTAATCACATTGTGCGACAAACCCACCATATGGGAAAGTGATTACTGAGGATGATGTATTTAAATTTTGCATATGAAGCTTATAAAGAATCTATTATCTTTTCTAAAATTAAACAATTCCTTTTTCATATATATATTTTTCATTTCATCCTTTTAGCTCTAAGGGTTAGTGATATACGACAGTTAAAAATCAGACACATTTTTAGTATTCATCCTTACCTACCTCACTATGCCCTAGAGATTCTAGTAAAAAGACAAAGCAAAACATTATGCCTCATTGCAGGATGTGTTCATAGCACCCCCAAAAATATATACACCAAAACTAAAATTATGCCTGTACCATAAAAAACACCTATACTTCCAGAGAGCCCAATTTCTTCATAATACAGTTGAATCTTGGTTCTTATTAACCTTCATTTTTGACAATTATAAATTTAATCCTTTGTTTTCATAAAAAACCGGCTCTATCAGCATTGCACCACCCAGAAGATCTACACTTACTACCGCTGGAAATAAGATAACACATTTACAACATACCCAATGTAGGGGCAAACTGATGGCTAAAGTTTTAGAAGAACCCCACCCAGTTGTCAAGGCTTCTGGCTTATGGAACAGATCCTAAACAAGAGGTAATTAAGTATCTGGAATTCACCTTTGAAGTACAAATACATTGCACACCTTTTAGTAGTGGTACAACTAAATACCCCTCACAGATGGGTGCAGATGTACTGGCCTATCTGAACATGATGAATTTTGCTCTCACAGGATGGACCACCATAAGTTCATATATTTACTTGACCTATTCACTACTATGGAGTGACCATAGTAGCCATAATATTTTTCTAATCTAAAGCACAATAAATCAACTATAGTCCATCACTTCAAATAAAAACTTTGGGTGGGTTTAGAAGCATAGAGCAACCAGTCTCATTTCTAAAACTGATGCTTACAGCTGCAAACACCCAGCAATATTTTGCTCAAAAAGGTTGTAGTTATAACTCAATAAAAGTCAAATTTTCCTTAATATAAATATAATTCCACCTATTGCACAGAAATACTGTACTCACTACCACAACAGGCTTATGAGAATATAATTCACACCACCACACATGACAATAATGGCAACAATAGACATAAGCAATGCTTTCCACACTAGTGACAACCTTGCAAAAAAGAAAAGAAACTTCCTAACTACCACACAGATCAGCAAGTAGTAGTAATACACGAGAGTAATCTATCACAAATGAATGCTGCATAGATAATAGTCTTGCTCCTGCAAGGGTCCATATTCTTCCCCACCCTTTCCAAAATCCTTCTCAAAAGCTCAGCATCACACACTACAACTATGCCAATCACATCACCATCCTCACCCAAAACTTAAAGCACATTCAAGCAACTTGTGATCTACAACTCTAAATCACAAGATTTGTGCAGTGGTTGCAACTGAATCTAATGACTGTCACTTACCAAACCCTGTTTCCCACTTCACAACCCACAAACTGAAATACAACAAATACCCATGCATCATCCTATCAAACATACATCCCCCTTAAATAGAACAAAGACAAAAATGAACACACTCAGTGCAGAGCCCCCATAAGGACCACATCAAAGCAATAAAATGAATCCAGCGTCCTTCCACACAAACAATACATCTATGCCTCCATTATTACTTGGGCACCCAATCTAGCATCTACTCACCTTGGTACCCTATAGAAGACAACAATCACTAACCCCACTGCAACCCAATAAACCATGTACTCTAGGATAGTCTTAAAATAGTAAGTACTTTGCTTTGTCTTTATTATTACATTGGTCAAACATTCAATTAAAAAGCATCTACTCTCTTAACCCTTTACACCTGACTATGATGAATTCATCACATAGAAAATAAACGCTTATAGGAAGAGTAAATATATGTGTGGAGTATAGCACGCGAGTATGACAAATACATGTTCTGTTTAGGTTCATGCAAGTATTGCATCAGATTTGCACGCTGTTTACCACTTAATAGTCAATAAAAGTAATTAATATATTTTTCATTTTTAAACATTAATTTAAGGCATACGAGGTTAAGGTATGTCACACCAGATTTTAATATCTACCAGTTTCCTCCAAAGTGAGGTTGGTGTGTGTCAATTGATCTAAAACTACTACCCCATACCCTTTATATTCTGTTAAGCTCAAAGCCCTCAGCCACCGTGCTTGACTGGTTCTGCTCTTACCTCTCGCCTCGTACCCAATCCGTTGTGATTGACGACGTTTCATCCGACTCTACCCCCATTCACTTTGGAGTACCACAAGGCTCTGTCCTTGGTCCTCTACTATTTCATATCTACCTTCTCACTCTTAGTTCCCTTCTCCATAATCTCGGTCTATCCTTCTACCTCTATGCTGATGACACTCAAATTTTCGTTTCCTCATCCCCCATGTCTCTTGCCTACTCTATCACTGACCTCCTGGCTGCCTACTCCTCCATTTCTGACTGGCTCTCTACCAACTTCCAACTTCCTCAGGCTTAATCACTCCCAAACTGAGGTCCTCCTCGTCGGCACCCCTGCTCTCGTCAAAAAATCTAAATCTCTCTTTCCCTCGCTTACTCTGGGTGGTAGTACTATCATTTTCTCTGACTGCATTAGGAATCTGGGTGTTGTTTTTGATGAGCATCTCTCCTTTATACCTCATATCCGCAATGTCAGCAAATCCTCTCTATGTTTCATTCGTAACTTCTCTAGCATTTGCTCTCACTTTGATCGCCAAAGTCTTGAGACTGCTGTTCATGCCTTCATCAACTCACGCCTTGACTACTGTAACTCTCTGCTTGTGAATCTGCCATCCTCCTCTCTCTGCCCCCTTCAACTTGTACAGAACTATGCCACCTGGCCCTCGCTTCTCTCCCTCAAAACCCTTGCTGCATGAACTGCACTGGCTCCCTGTCAGATCCCGTACTCACTTCAAGATACTTCTCTTCACATTTAAGGCCCCATCTTACCTCTCTTCTGCCCTTTCACCACACCATGTCCCTCGGGCCCTTCGGTCATCACATGCACCTCTTTTGAATATTCCTTGTTCATCCCTCTGCTCAATGGGGAGCTGCTCCTTCTCAATCTGCGCCCCTAAGTTGTGGAATGCTCTTCCTGCTGAAATCAGGTCTTTTCCCTCTCTTGCCACATTTAAGCGTCTCCTGAAAATGCTTCTTTTCAGAATTGCCTTCTCCCCCTCTTGAATTTCCATTGAGTTTCCATTCTCATCTCCGCACAATGTGCACTCTGCGAAGGCCTCAGGCCTTGAAGAGCGCATTACAAAAGACTTATTATTATTATTATTCTGTCTACACTGAAGGCCCTTTGTGGTGATGGGGTGCTACATACTCTAACTTCTCATCCAGTCAAGGTCCATCCCAGGAGAGAAGGCCCCTCCTTCACAGCCATTTTTTATTAAGGGAAAATTTGCTCTTGACATGCACCCACAAGCTTATAGTTGATAGGATTGAGGTTGGGTGACTGTGGCTGCCAAAAGTCTTTTGACCCCACCACTCTTGAACAGTCTTGGCTGTGAGGACTGGAGCAGCATGCTACTGAAAGATATAGACCACCTTCTTTGTGATCTTTCTCACTCAGGGCAGGAATTCATTGCCAAGATGTCCCAGTAATCGGATGCGAACTACACCATCTTCTTGCCATTCAAAGCCATGATGTCAAGCATCATCAGAGGTAGTGTGCTTGATTGTGGACATGTAACGGACCTCAAAACATCCAGGCCTAAGTTTACCACTCGGTCATTCTGTTTGTTGATGACTGGATCGACCATTAAGGTTTTTTTAATCAGAAAAAAATGAGAATTCAATTGTTATGACTCACATTGACACCATGGCCAGTGAGATGTTCTTTGGCCTCTCCACAACTCTGTGGAGGTCATCCGGTTGACATTGAACCACTTGCAAAGTCAGACTTGTTCTGGCACATGTGTAGGAGAGCAGAGATCTCATATCTTTCACTGCCATTGAAGGTTTTTTTAATCAGAAAAAATGAGAATTCAATTGTTATGACTCACATTGACACCATGGCCAGTGAGATGTTCTTTGCATGCGCAGTCATTTTGAGCTTCCAAGCACTTTCGAAGGCCTTAATCACAGCCAAATAGTTGACAGCTTGAGGTCTGCTTGAACAAGGTCTGTCTTTGATATCTTCCCTGTTCTTGGGCCTCTCCACAACTCTGTGGAGGTTATCCGGCTGACATTGAACCACTTGCAAAGTCAGACTTGTTCTGGCCCATGTGCAGGAGAGCAGAGATCTCATATCTTTCACTTCCATCGAGATACACCTTCACACAGGAAAAGACTAACTAATGACACATACTAGAAAAGTAGCAATTTAAGTTTAGTTGACAGAACTTTTTCTATCCCACACTTAAATCTTTCAAAAGATAAAAATAACAAGTGTAACAGAACTTTTGTAAAACCTGATATAAAAATTTCATGTCAATCAAGATTTCTAACAACTGTTTCTGTAGACCCAATTATCCTGAATTAAATTGTTTTGTTTTCCTTAATACTTAAATAAAATACTCCTGTATACATTAGCATCTCAGTTTTACCACTGAAGCAGCTATACCTCCATCTAGG